>AP028433.1:7075711-7179711 GCA_036509395.1 Antheraea yamamai
TGTGCGTAGAAAGCTGCAAGCAGAACACTCGGTGTCACAATCGTCGCGAAGTATAGAAACAGTAAGTAGTTGTAGCTCATGACATCTACGAAGTAGCAACCGGTTGTTGTGGCGACGTCCACGTCCGCGTGCCACCCGAACAGCGGGAGAAGTCCCACGCCGGCACCCGCTACCCAGCACACCGAAATTATTCCTGGAAATCAAATGAAAATGTGAAGAATACTTTTATATGCACTTATATAATAAATTCTACCACTAATCTTAGACAAGATTTGGAATATAAAGAGTATATAATGTACAGTGAAACTTGGTTAAATGGGACCTGGATAAATGAGAAACCTCTATTATTGAGAGTTGCAATGAGGTCCCGGTACTTTTTCATTGAATTACCTCTATTAATGGGACTTTACGAACCTGGTTAAATGAGATCTGATTTCTAGGATTTATGCGATGTTTACCTTTAAAATCGGGACTCTGTAACTCAATTCCCTCTATAAATAAGACAAATTAATCGGGTTGGGATAGGTTTTGACACTTTTGTTTACAAACATTAGAATGTCTTTCGCACACGCTTTGTTTGTCAGTACTATCTCGGGTTTTGACCTAAAAACAAGTACACAATGCCCAAACGTAAATATAAAACGTTATCAGTATCTGAAAAATTAAAACTTCTATCGGATTATGATTGTGGAAAGTCGCGTGATGAACTGTGTAGGGAGCATAGCATAAATGGAATAGCCGTACATTTCGACCTCTATAATCGGGAGCCTCTGTAAATGAGTCAACTATAATTTTAAACCTGCCTAATTGGAAAACTGGATTAATGGAAACCCTCAATAAATGGTACAACATTCTTGGTCCCTTGAGATCCCAATTAACCAGGTTCCACTGTATACATGATTAACACAGGATGGTCGAAATCCAGACCTACGTCAGACAGATCTGGTTTCGGAGTAAACTAAAGTTTATTCGTCACTACTATTATATCCATTTCGCACTTCTATTTTACGTCTCAATGTAATAAAAACCACGCTGCGTTTCGTTGTTACGATACTACGTATTGTAGACGTAATTGTATTTGTACGAATTATGACTCGAAGATATCTTTCCCGACAGTCAAGAAAACGCCATTCACGAACTTGAGAAAACACGTTACAGACGTGGATTATAACCAACTCTACATATTTATATATGCATGAGGTACCAATTACACAGTTCTTTAGCATTAAAGCAGTGGTTGTTACCAAAAATTGACTCAACACAAGTCCATTTACATAAATAAATTATAAATTAGTAACAATGCTGTATCATTTTTATACTCAGTATTCGAATAATAATAGCTGTACAATAGAGCTAAGTACGATACGAGTACTAGGTCAACAGCGACTAGCAGGAGGCGAATTTGCATGGCTACTAAATGTCGTCACACTCAAGGCAAAGACAAGGTAATTTTTACTTTCTGCTAAATTGTTCTATGAAAAATAGGTGTAAAATCAACTTGTATCCAAATTGGGATGAGAGATCGTCGAGTTGTTTTGATCACGTCCGTGAAAAAATGTGAATTGGGACAACTATTACATAATAGGTGACACGCGATTCGTTTGAATGAATACTTGTATTTTTATATATTTTAACGGAATTGGCGTATTTTAGGAGACTGAGTAATTGAATATGCACACTGGAGAGACGCAGTAAATTGAAAATCGCACGAACAAAGTTGTTATCTACATACATTTCTTAAGATACAGATAAAAATAAACATATATATTTTACAACACGCTAAGATTTGATAAGTTATTCAACTTGTACAGAGATTTACACGTAAAAAGTTTTTTGAACAGTGTAATTCAAAACCAGGCACTATGACAAGCTTTTCAGAAAGTTACACCACTTGAATATACACTACTTCCTCATTTATTATTTTGTAGAACATTCTTTGTTCTGGTAAAAATCAATTGAGCATTCATGATTTTAATCGAGTAACCTACCACCCTGACACATCAAAGTTGAATGAAAAATATTCGTTTTAGGTCCTGAGAAGGCACTTATAAACGTCAAAACTACCGCTGTTTCGAAAGATTATTGAATTTTAGGTTTCCTACTTGCACACTGTTGTACTCAAAGGTCTGCTTCCCATATATTATGTCGCTTATGGCACAATTTGTAGCATTTTATATGTTTACAAAATAATTACTAAAATGTATGAAAGCTAATAATGCGTGAGATGTAATAAAGTATGTAACTACCGCAAATTCCATTCATTCCATTCAATTTCATTCCATCTAGCCGAGGTCGCCTCGTACTTACTATGTTTACCTAAACGCCGCGCCGCGCTATTAACAGTCGGAATTTCGTCGTAATATAAACATAATTTTAATTCAACTCGCTTGTACTTATACGATTATTTATTTACACATGCGGTCGCTTATGTTATTTTACACCAGTATGCGAGTTTAAATATACGAAATAGCGACACCGTTGACTTTTTACTTTTTATTCTTAGACATAAGATGACAATTCGGAGATTTAATAACTTCGAGGATTTAATTAGAAGTTTCTACATGTGTTTGTTGAGTAAATTTCTAGAAATTTTCTTACATACTATACAGGAGTATGTGCTATATTCTAATGAGAAATAAAAATACTACTGCATGCATACGTCAGGAAACAATGTAAACACCCATGACTTTAAAAAAAAAGGTCGATATATCCTGTAGTGATAATAATTATATCACTACATATTATAAAACAAAATCCTTTGCTACGTCTGTCTGTCTGTTCGCGATAGACTGAAAAACTACTGAACGCATCATGCAGTTTTCACCAGCAGATAAAGTGATTTATGAGGAAGATTTAGGTATACCTAATTTGTCAAGGTTTTTTTTATTATCGGGCGGGACTACGTCCTCCGGGCCCGCTAGTAAGATATGTAATTTATAGACATATAATTCCCGAACTTTGATACGAAATGTACTATACAAGATTAAAATCAAGAGCAAAAAAATAATATTTCCGTATATTTAACTTCTGACCAGAGTTTTATGTAATGTTAAATCGTAATGTGACCTTGTAATACGTTATTTATTTATTTATTTTAGGATCGTCAACATGACAATACACTACCTAGTAAATATATAAAAAGTAGGACTATTGTGATACATTATAATGTAGTCATATTTAGAGACAACCACGGCGTGCTCCAACAATAAATTAAATATTAATAAATCTAAATATTAAACTATTTTACATATTTAGAAATTTAACAGAATAGCACTACATTGTTTATGAACAAAAACAGTATAAGTTAAGGTAATGTAAAAATTAATGTGCAGTCTGGAGTCTGAAAAAGGTTCAAATACCTGAACTACAGATCTCCAATGGTGGCAAGATATTCTCTAAAGACCGTCTGCTTACCATTCTGTTATCAAGTTTCAATTTTATTTGATTAACAATATAAATAATCAAATAAATACATTTATATATCATTCTATGACTTTTCCACGATGTTTTCCTTCACCAAATGCTCAGGTTCATTGTAGAATACTATTATTATATATATAGAAATTGCGCTGTCCGAAAACGACACTACCATATACAACCATCAATATTTATAGAATATTCATGCAAAATACATGTAAAACCTATAAACGAAGAACAAATGAGATTTATTAATTGTATCATTTGTCATCGTTAACTTTGAAATTTGTTTCATCTATTTCAGATATAAAGAATACACTATATTGCGAGATACACTATACAGTCTATGAAGCACACTATATTGCAACATATTAAAACAGTAAATAAACATTGGAAACAATATTATTAACGGTAATTAATATAAGATAACGCCCACGAAATGGTATCACTGATGACCAACAACAGAACTCACAATGTACTGACAGCAAAAACACGTTGAAAATATTAAAAAACAACATATTAGATATAGTAATATACACGCGACCATGTGACCCAAATAATGGCAAATTTAGTTTATTTACTACATCCAAAGTAAAAGCCGGCAGCCTTGCAGCACTAACAAATGTTCTGAAGAGCTGTTTGACCTCATTCCATCTTCTCCTTTCCACTATAGAACTACACGGGCGGGTACGCGTCTCCACAGTTTCACAGTAGCAACCATCCCGGCAAGAACGAAGAAGTTCGAAAGCTCCTATTTTTGTCGTACTGTGAAGATGTGGAATCGTCTCCCAGCCAGTGTGTTCCCTTCCTCTTATGACATGGGGTCCTTCAAACGAGGCGTGAAGAAGCACTTTTGCAGGTCGGCATGATAGCGATGACTGCCATTGCTATTTAACATTGACAGTCGCCGCTGTTTATAGACTGTACTGTACTTTCCATCAGGTACAGTGCAGTCATTTTGCTGAACCAGTTTAAAATATTTACTCAACACTAGACTTGCAGAAGATCTGAGTTCTAGGAAAACTACCAATAATTTTATATTCACCCTTCACAGTTCATCACAGTTGTATAGCCACCATAATATGTTGTCATATCTATTTTTAGAGAGGTACAAAAGAGATGATCATTAAAGAAACATCGTTTTAAGAGTCGCAAATTGTATGAGCCAAATTCGACTTGTTTAAATTAGTCTCGCCAATTACAACAATCAGTGTCAGCACCCCACACAATAATTCTGTCTATACCTGAGTATATCGAAATATTCATAAACTAGCTTAGTATTGGTGCAATCAGTTTCACATATATATTTTAGAGTTCACTGATATATACTAACGGATATACTGTATACTACTATATACTATACGTGGACACTGAATAGTAAATTATTATATTAATTGGAGGATGTTTTCGTTTCTAGAATCTCATATCTCTTACAAAATATTTATTAATAGCATAATACCTTAATAATATTATATTATGTAATATAATATATATAAGTATAACATATTCTATAAACTTATTGCAAAACTCTGTTATTGATAACTATTATGATTTTTTTTATTGAGATCGCGTATTTATTTGTTTTTAAATACATTTAAATATAAATTATATTTTTTTCATTTTAAGGTTATCAAGAATGATTTTGTAGATGATTACGGATTTCTACTAGATCTCTTTTAACTTATGTTCAGGGAGGATGAGATTACTTTCGAACGCTTTTGTAGTAGTGATTGTATATCTCGGAGTGCATTTTTAAAATATTATCTGCTGCTACCTGTGTGCGAATATCTATACTAATATTATGAAGAGGTAAAGTTTGTGAGTTTGTGACGTTGTAGTGGGTAATCTCAGGAACTACTAAACCGATTTTGAAAATTCTCTTGCCAATAGAAAGCCACGTTATTTATGAGTGTCATAGCTCATCATCATCATCTCGCTAACGCCAATAGGAGCGGAGCAACAATGAAAAATGTTTTAAAATCGGGGCTTTTTTTCCTTTTGAGAAATTCCGCTGCGTCTTAGCCGAAAATAACTATTCCACGCGTACGAAGGCGTGGGTGGAAGCTATTAACTAATTATACTATCTATACTAATATTATAAAGAGGTAAAGTTTGTGATGTTGTGACGTTGTATGGGGTAATCTCAGGAACTACTCAACTGATTTTGAAAATTCTTTTACCAATATACTTATTTGTGAGTGTCATAGGCTACATATCATCACGCTAAGACCAATAGGAACGGAGCAACAATGAAAAATGTTTTAAAATCGGGGTATTTTTTTCTTTTGAGAAAAAAGAAAAGTCAGCATCATGTGAACGTAGGTTCGGTTTAGTGGCTTATGACCGGTCGCTTACATAAACTCTACTTTCCTTGGGACAACTAAATAGCCACTCTTCGCCTTTAAGACTTTCACTGACTTACAATCATAGAAACAACCGAACTCGTGTATTCTAAATGTTGTTATAATATATCCTAATGAATAGATATTATAAAAAACGATTCCGAACTCGTCAAACTGCAGTCAATGTGTTTAAATGACCGTGACAACCCAAAACACAAAAACAAAACTGGTTTGTGATTGTCTACACGCCATAAGGAAAATTCCGAGTAACCTATTGTATAAATATACAAACAGCTACGGACAAAGAATCTGTTTCGAAAGAAACGGTAATATAATTTATCGTTTCTGGCCCTTATTTTTACTGACCATACCTTAAATATTACTGTTGCCGGGAAAAACCGCAAAGCTATGATACACAGGAAAAATATATGCCCTCTCTAATAATTCTTATAGAATGTTACATGTATTTAATGTAACACTTACATTTTATATTACACAGCTTAATTATAATTTTCTACTTTATTTATGAACGTACCAGTACAGCTTCTATCACTAGCTTTTGTCCCGCAACTTCACACGATTTAATATAAAATTATCGTAATTCTCAGGAACAGTGTTTTTCTTTAGATAAAAAGTATCTTATGACATTTTATGTACCCCTGATTACGTATATGCAAATGTCATGGTAATCGGTTCAGTAGTTAAGACGACAAACTCGCATTCACATTTGTAATATTAGTTAGGTATAGAATTATATTTTTGTACTAGCCTCTGTCCGTGACTTCGTTCACGTGGAATAGTTACTTTGGGCTAACGCTAATACGTAGTGGAAGCTCTCAAGAGGAAAAAAACCCCGATTTTGAAACATTCGTCAGTGGTGCTCCGCTCCTATTGGTCTTAGTGTAATGATATACAGCCTATAACCTTCCTCGATAAATGAGGTATTAACACTGAAAGAGTTTTTGAAATCGGACCAGAGTAGTTCCTGAGATTACCCCCTACAACGTCACACACTCACAACCTTTTTTACCTCTTTATAATATTATATAGTACTAGCGGCCCGGGCGGACGTTGTCCTGCCTTGATAATAAAAAAAATCTAAAAATTCAACCGCAGCGCCACCTACCGGGTCCAATTGTGAATCTAAACCATTCTCGGATTCACTGGAACACGCACACAAAATTTCATCAAAATCGGTCCAGTCGTTTAGGAGGAGTTCAGTCACATACACACGCACACAAGAAATATATATATTAAGATAGATCATGAAACGTACGTATATTGTCAGTTTTTCTCTAAAAGGATCTATACTTGCCAATATTTTATAAATATGTCAATATTATCAACATTTATGGTATTATGAAATCGCATTATATCATCACATATTACAAAACAAAGTTCTCTGCCACGTCTCTCTATATGTGTGTTAGCGACAAACTCAAAACCTACTGAACGGATTTTCATGCGGTTTTCAGTAGTAGATAAAATGATTCATGGAGAAGGTTTAGGTATATAATTTGTCAAGTTTTTTTTTATTATCAGGGCGGGACTACATCC
This sequence comes from Antheraea yamamai, assembly GCA_036509395.1. Lineage (NCBI taxonomy): Eukaryota > Metazoa > Arthropoda > Insecta > Lepidoptera > Saturniidae > Antheraea > Antheraea yamamai. The sequence goes on from AP028433.1 coordinate 7,083,028, forward strand.
GCCGGGCCCGCAAGTTAAAGTATATAAATAACATTGTTATGATAAACAGACAAATTAAAACCAACCCAGTAACAGTAAGTGCTGGGTATAAATAGAGACAACAACTAGCAATGTAATACATGATTTCAGCCCAAAAATTATTAAATACTATTCAGCTATTGATTATTAGTTGCCCGTTATTATTATTGACAATGACAATAGTCGAGCAGTATTATCACAGCGTGCGAGCAAGCAAAGATTATACAACAATCAAGAGGTGTGAAAGAGAAAGCACTTGCTACTCACACTCAAAATCACGATATGAAAGACGAATATTCCTTAAACTATACAATCGTTGGAATACATTGCAAAAAATATATATCTCGATAACAAAACTATTGACAAGCGTTCATAATAAAATTTCTTGTAGAATAATGCAACAGCGTAATTCATTATTGATATAAAGACGTTATTTTAGTTATATTTAGTTTACGATACGAGGCATGGGTAGATATTTCTAAAATAAACGAATGCCTCATAGAACAAACATAATATTAAGATAACTACTTCGAACATATATTAAATTCGATAAAATTCCTTACGCACTGACTAAACCAAAAAGTAATTAGTTATCAGAATATTATTTGGTTTCGATAACATATTCCACTAGGACCATTATATTTAAATAAATATTATTTTGTTTAAAGTTCCGATGGATCATTTGCTTTACTCAGAAGAACATTACAACATACTGAATTATCCCGAATACCCATTTCGGCAATGAGTCAGACGTGAGACCTTTGAAATGGTCATTATGGGATAACAGCCGTATTATCAGTGTGTTTATCAGAATTTAATGCATTATTCTTGGTAGAAATGATGATCTAATTGTAAAGACGTGTAAGGGTTTTGTTTAAATATTTTTAAGTCTTTTCATATTTCCTTACAACTGGATGCTAATTTTACTGTGGAGGATATACAATTCATAGATTTATAGATTTTTTGTGATGGTAAATTTATACGTTCGAAACCCATATGTAGGTACTCATATCTCATACTTTAAAATTGCATGAAATTTTGCTAATAATATTTAAAAATGTACTTGTTATAAATAAATATTAGACGTGTCAGTATGAACACAAACGTTTGGCCTTCATAAATATTAGAGCATAAACATAGTAAGATAAGAAAAGATTAGTGGTATATTCGATTACTTGTTATTATTATTCATTGTTAATCAGATATTCTATTATAAAGATAGTGATTTGTTTTTAGTTAGAGTAGTGTATCCAGTAGTATCTACTACCCCGAATTAACACAATGTTAATGGAAGCCAACTATAACCGTGTTGGTTGAATATCCGTATCTCTGCGTCCAATTTCCTCATGTAAGGATGTATAAATTATATTTAATTGTGAACAGAGAGTGAGCGAAACAATTTTGGAGCAAAATGGTCAATGCGAAATTAATTAATGCAATATATTAACAACATTGGTTATGCAATAAGAAAACATTTATTTTGACGTCACAAACTAATTTAAGAACATAAACATAACATCAAATATTTTTTTTACTCGCCTACATTAACTTACCTCATTACGCTCATATGCTCATGCTCATTATGCTCGTATTATGTAGCTAAATGCAACCAACGCTAACGTATAAAAAGTCTGAAAGTGACTCTAAAGTCTGTTTTATAAAATTATATGCTTTTTCAATTGTTTCCCAATTTACAATAACACCTAGATCAGTGTTTTTCAAAGTGTGGGTCGCGACCCTCAAGGGGGTCGCCAAGCCTCTTTAGGGGGGTCGCGAAGTTTCTATAGCGGAGTTGCAAATGGATGGGAAAGTTGCTGCAGTCAAAAAACAATATAGTTTTAAAAGATTTATTAAGAAAAATGTTAACTAAAGGACATAATCATTTGTATTAAATAAATGAGATATAAAAAAGAAGCTTAGGAGAACTCTTATGTATTTATCCGAACCCTAATTATGAAAACGACTAAATATGTTAAATTGAATATTTGTCACAAAATAAAATACATGAAAGAAAAGTAACGGGTAGAGGGGTCGCGAAATATTTCGTCATACTAAAGGGGCCGTGTCAAGAAAAAGTTTGAAAAACACTGACCTAGATATATAGTTTCATAAACGTTCTTAAAATCTTTCGTATGACAACATATTAGTATGCAAAACAATACATTTAAATTTGTAGTTATTCATTGTTTTTTTTTTATCGTAACACAGCAAAGTGACTGTACTTTGCCTGATGCTGAGCACAGTATAATCAGTAACAGTAATATCAGTAATCAGTATGACAGTTTGTTTAGATGTTTCTTTATTTTATGCGCCATTCACGTCGTCGGAACGTTATTCGATTGGTATAAAATATTTATGCACTCTCTTTTTACAAACTCAGCACGAAGAATCTAAATTGATATACGTATTACGTAATCGTTCACGCATAATTTCTTATCGTAGTCTCGTATATACAAACTTCGCTACATGTATCTAACGTGGCCGTGACCGTAGCGAAGTTCAGCGCCGGTTTTTTTTAAACGCCATGGTAACTAGCTCGTACAGCCAGTTTAGAATTTACAATGAATTCATAGCAGCAGAACAACGTTAGCAAAGTAACAATGGTGGCCTTGTAAATTGTTATTTCAAATGATGTCACAGCATTCTCAAAATTTTAATAAGAACATCTGTGTAGTTTGTGTTATTTTGATATCATATGCTTTATGTAAAATAATCTAAACCACTAAGCCATATACTCCATTAAGACTGTATTTGATACGTATGTACTGCTAACATGATTAGCGAGCAAATTTGCCTTAAAAAAATTATGTATCACATTACTGTGGAAATTGGTTAATAACTTCAGTGCACAACAGAATAAGCTCTTATATATGAAAGTACTAAATGACTCCCACATCGTTGAGCATTAAATTGGCAAAGAGTATAACGAATCCAAAGAACTGTATTTTCATTTTATATATAGATTATTACAATCATACAATACAATACATATATATTCACTTACCTGGCCACTACTTTACAAAGTATTGGCTTCAAACGAATGCAAAGCATATAAATAAATTTGAAGGTTATCCGGGTCAATCCACAAAAAGACTGAACTAAATTCTACAACTGGCTGCTAAAGGATTTTTTGAAGTATTATCTAAGTCAGATATTATTTCCCTGTTTGCATAGCCATTTGGCAAACTTAAAATTAGAATAGATAAAATACCACGCGCGTTGGTCTTCGGAGCCACAGTTTTACGGTAACTATCTGGGCACGAACTAAAAAGTTCGCAACATCTTATCTTTGCCGTACCGTGAAGCTGTGGAACAATCTTTCGGCCAGTATGTTTCCTCCTTCCTATAATATGGGGTCCTTCAAGCGCAACGTGAAGAGACACCTTCACAGGCCGGCATGACAGCGGCGACCAGTGATGAATAGTGTGTCTCTCGGTGGTTGCCATTGTGTTTGGATTGTACTGTGCGTACTATCAACCATAGTGCAGTTATTTTGCCAAGCTACAATAAAAAAAAAGAATAATTTTCAAATGAACCAAGAGTCGGACAGGAATTAATAACCACAAAAAAATAATTCTAAATCTCCGTACCTAATAAATCTAACGTCAACATAAAATGAATAGGTATATTTTTCCATTTGTCTATGACAAAATAAATTACTTAAGAATCTATTTAGAAACAGCAAACAGGACCGACCATAATTAATGTATGCTAATCATATAAAAGGTAATCTTAGGAGAATTAAACAGCATTTGGAACTAGGGTTCTTGTATGATAAGTTTAATATAATAAGCTTGAAAGAATCAGAACAACTTTAATAAAAGAAAATGGGATGAAGTCCTTTCCCTTTAATAATACGGACAAAACAAAATAATAGACGGTTTAAATTATTATTTGTTATAAATAGATATAAATAAAATGAGGTTTGTCATTTTGCGCGTATCATGCAAAAATTACTGGACAGATTTCGATCCATTTTATTTCTTAAATATATGAAGATATAAAAAAAACAAAATAATACAATATCTTCCTTTGAAACTAAATTATCAAAGCTTCAAGAAACCAATATTTTTATAAGCCATTACGCGTTAAGCGACATGTGTTCCTAGAGCGAAGAATTAGGGTAAGCGGTGTGGTGTTTTTTTCCCTCTATACATAAAATATTTTTTACAGAGACGAATTTAGTTAAATAAATAATAGAGACCAAGTCAGCAGTATCAGTAAGTTTCAAAATAAATCAGTTTCCCTGTCTGTCTGTTAGTCGCGTTTTCAGGACTAAATTATTGGACTTATCACCATAATATTCAGTATAAAAGTAGCCAAGAGACTGTTGGAATACAAAAACTACTTTTCAGCTTAAATATTTCTAAAAGTACGCGTTCAAGTCGCGTGGAAACTTATTACAGAACGTTATAGGTCAGATAACAAAACAAACCTTTTTTTTTAGCGCTTATAATTTATCGTTATAAGGTATCGTAAAATAGGTTACATTACTTTTTATTATAAATGGTAGTGAATTCAAAAACGTTCTTATATTCTTCTATCCACTAACATTTAATTTTCGTTATCATAACTAGGGCAGATGCCAAATGTAGGTCACACTATTAATGTCGACTAATAGCATAACAAACAAACACTCAAATAATGGTGTTCGCTATTACGGCAATTGAAAAACTATATCCATTTAACTACAGTCTTAAATAAAGCTAGATAAAATGTACATTATTTAGTATTTCTTATAGATGTATTGATTTATTTCCGGACACAATCTGAACAAATATGAAATAACGATGTGGCCAGTGAAATTTACTTGTTTAATCTGCAAAACAAAATGGTGATGGTAAAATTGAAAATGGTGGCGTTCGGAGGGTATTCTTCTGTTGCTTTACTACCATGTTACAACTTCATCAAGATGTTATCTCTTGAATAACTGGGCCTGTTTTTATGTTTCGAATACACCCCGATTGACGCTATATCTAAGCCTGTTGTCAACAGGTGGTACGAACGTACCATGCGTCGTTTTTTAATGAACAAAATGAACATTACAATTTACGTTAAAATAAAAGAACAATTTAAAAATAACACTTTTATTTCTTATTAAAAAAAAAAACAAAAACTGTCTCAGTAATTACTATTTAAGTATTGAATAATAGAATGTTTATATCGACTTTAATACTAATACATATGCTTCTAGTTTATGATTTTGTATATAAATATTCAATAATAATTTTAAGTTATGAACAACTTCATTACTTACTGCATAATAGTTATATAAAAAAATTTATGACTTATAAAAACAAGACACCACATCAAATTATGAAGAAAATGTTATAGTAACCAATTTCATTTTTGAGAGAGAATATAAAAAATATTAAATGACATTTAATCGTAATGATAATCAAGATTAAATGTACGTAATGTATAAACTATTTGTACAATTATAGATATACACGTAGTAATGGTATTGAAAAAAATACCCTTAAGATATCTTATTATTTATTATTAAAAATGTATATATTATAACAAAACCAGGCAGTAAAAGTATCGGATGGCAATTCTTTTGACTAACTGACTTAATTATTTAGACTAAAACTAATTTATTAATAAATTGTTGTCGTACCAAAATATGTGAAACACATATACAGTAAATTCACAGCCTTTGATTATATGGGTACAATGCTATGGCACTTTTTTTTTCAGATAAAATTACATGCCGCCTGGTCTTTTCGCAGATACATAATACACAAAAGAGGTTTGAAACATAATATAATATAAACAGACAATAGCTGTTAACTGTTTTTTTAATATAGGAACATTATAAGCTTAAAAAATATCAATTACTGTTTACATTGTCAATTAGGTATAATCCTGTACTTATTTTTAACAAACAAAACATTTGATGTCTAAAGCTACATGCAGACTGTTGAAGTCAAAAATTTTAATTTATTAACAGGCAAATAATATATAAACCAATAACATAGGAATTTTTGAAGATATGATTTAAAGAGAGTAAACGAGATTTTGAAAATTTATATGGGACTTTTGTAAATGTTTTAGTAACGAGATCTGAAAATTGGAACACAAACTCTTGGTTACAAATAAATCAAATAAAATCTTTGTACTATTAATATTTAATTGCATCACGGAAACTGGTATGCATACATTTGTGAATATTTTTGAACACATTTTTTAGACATATATATCTAGTAACAGATTTCATACTGACAAGTTAGTAATTTAGAGATATGAAATATGCAAATTAGTAAATGAAATATACTGAGAAAAGTACAATTAGTATCGTGAATACAGGGCCATTACGAATTGCCGAGTTCTTATGAATAGATCTTTCTGCATAAGCCTCTAGTAATGTACATGATAAGGCTTTCTTCATTCTCAAACTCCCTGTGACCCTTATGGCGTAACATTTCATGCCAGCCATCACCTCAATTGGGTTACCTTTCACGTCCAGAGCGTTAACTACAGTTGTGTTTGTTATTGTTGTTGTTGTTGTTACCGATGATGTCACTGTGTTGTTTAAATTCGTTGCTTGATTCCCAGATGTCGTGTTGACCGGCACTAATGTACCATTCGGTAGCATCGCATAAAGAACGTTTGCAAGTGCCATTCCGGGTACGCTGTTCATAGTATTGAGCATCGTTACATTTGTTATCGTGGTCGTCGTTACAGTATTGGGCGCTGTTACATTGTGATGCGTTACGAAAGTAGTCATAAATGTACAGTCGATCTTAAATTCCTCGTAGTCGCCGTTAGCCTTCTTAACACCAAATAAGCAAATTTCACCTGGTTTAATTTTGTAATCGGGCTTATTAGGGCCATGATCGTATGCTCTGTCAGCAAGTGCGCCGAGGTTCATGAGGGCTAGACCGGTAATCAGTGTTCCATATTTGCTGCCTGAATCCATAACCTCATAAACATATCCCGGTGGACGACCTTGATACACCGTGTAGTGTACTGGGGGACCGCCACCCGGGGGTATGTATTTGATTGTTTTAGGAGGCGTATAGCGATACACGTTATTAGCAATAGTAGTATATGTTATTTGCTTTTTAGGCAATGGAGTATGAATCTTAACCGTTGTACTCTTATCTCCTGGGGGTTTACCACCTGGTGAGGCCTGTACGTTGTTGCTTCTTGACGTCGAATATTCGTATTTGCCACCTGACGACGTATAATTACGAATTCCTGTAGACGAATTATACCTGCCTCCTGTCGCATTATATCTACCTGCTGATGAATTGTATTTACCTCCTTTAGGAGGATATACCGTATTGCTTCTCACTGTGGTAGGGTATCTGTTGCTACCTACTGACGAATTGTACCTACTTCTTGTGGAAGGATATCCATAATTACTTCCCGACGGAGGATACCCGTTACTGCCTCCTGTTTTAGGGTACCCGTGATTGCCTCCAGATGATGGATACCCACGATTGTCGCCGGATAATCCACCTGAGCTCGGGTAACCATGTTGATCACTGCCAGAAAGTCCTCCAGACTTTGGATAACTATGATCGGTTGCGCCAAAACATATATTTATGAGTGAAGTCAACACTAGTGTCCAAAATAGTACGCGCCATCGTAAGTACATGTCGCTCTAAGAAATAAATTTAAAAAAAAAACACGTACTATATACGCTCAGGCGTACACAACCACTCTCGGAAGTATCGTAGCGAGAACTGTCTGACGTCGAGAAGCATGTATCGAGAAGCTTAGTCTATCTCTGGCGTGAAGCTTATTCTTATGTGTCTAAAATACTGTGACGTAACATAAATGATCCCGTACAAGGTTCACACCATTTTTTAAATAGATCTGTACAATATAGTATATAAAAAGTCAGAAGTAAGTCACGGATAATTTACTATCAGTGTTACCATTTTGAAATAGTTGTTTATTTAATTCTGCTAAATAGATGCTGAATTTTAACACTCGAAATATGAATAGATATTATAATTTTGTATTTACGCGTACAAAATATATAAATTGTTATTAAAAAACATGTACTATTATGTAAGAACGCGATAATCATTTACAAATGATAACTACCGGTTCTCGATAGAATATCAACTCGTGCTTGTATACTAGGTCAAATAAGACTGCATCGAAATTATTCCTATATACAAAATAAATTTAAAAAAAAACATAACGTCATACAAGCTATAAATAAAACAGCTGAAAATTCCTACGAAGAGTAACAAATGGCGGATTAAAAATACTTATTTGAAATCATGTGTTTACGATAAAAACTACCACATCAGTTTACATAAAACGGAATTTACATTATTGAATAAATTGAAATACCAAACATACTGAAAGATTTTTTTTTGGCAACCAAACTCTATCTGCTTAGTACTGCCATTGTCGAGTAGGTAATGATATTACAAGTTTCTTGTGATGATTTCAATGAAATAACAAGATGGTGGCCGTCTTGTTAGAACTTTGCAGGGACTTTTTATGGTAAGTCAGAATCCATGCGCCTGATATTATTTCGGATTCACTTCACTTGTGCACAATAACCAAATTATGTTACGTAGACCTCACCAATATTACGTAATATAGAGCCAAATAACACAAGATTATGAATAAAATATAAAGTGCACTACATGACATTCCAAGATCCCGCCAAAAACTTTACTGACAGAGAAAAATTGGAATTATCTGAAATGTTATCTAAAATCTCTACGGCCTACACCATAACATGTAGTTGTTCTGTCCACAGAACATTCTTTATTAAGAACTAGTCTCTGCCCGCCACTTCGTCCGCGTGCAATAGTTACATTGCGCTAACGCTCACACGCAGCGGAAGCTCTCCAGAGGAAAGAAAACCCCGATTTTGAAACATTCTTCATTGGTGCTCCTATTGGTCTTAGCGTGATGATATATCCTACAACCTTCCTCGATAAATGAACTATATAACACTGAAATAATTTTTCAAATCGGACCAATAGTTCCTGAGATTATCCCCTACGACGCCACAAACTCACAAATTCACAAACTTTACCTCTTTATAATATTAGTATAGATTACCTTCGTTCGCATGTACTATATAAGTATTTTTATTGTGTTACTTAATAATTTTTTTAAATATTACATATGTTAAATCTACATACTTATTTCAGGATCTTTTTGCACATAATATTTCGTGTAAGTAATGTAAAAAGGACGTATTTCAGCAGTTCAATAGAGTTTTATGTCAAGCTAGCGGGCCCGGTGCACATTGTCCCGCTCTGACAATAAAAACAAAAACTTAAATTATATACCTAAACCTTCCTCATGAATTACTTTATCTATTAGTGAAAACTGCATGAAAATCCGTTCATTAGTTTTTGAGTTTATCGCGAACAGATAGACAGACAGAGTACTTTGTTTTACAATATGTAGTGATGGGTGCATAACATTTTTATTTTGCTATGGGTTTTATTAACTTTATATTCAGACAATGCCTACAACACGATTGAGCATAAAGATAAAAAGTATGCGCCTTTTTTTACAAATGGAACACGATCTATTTCCTGATAAAATCGGTTGCTAATTGATATAATATATATTTAATTTGATGAGGAAATTATTTCATTCGATCAAAATTAATGTATAATAAATTAATATTAATATTCTATTTTCACCTTAAAATAAATATAGTGGTTTTAAATGTGTTACATGTCATATCATATCAGTTAATATACATTAATTTAAGTACATTAACGCAACATAATGTACTGGTTCTGATAGTCATTTGTGACGATTTAATTTACTTTTAATTTATTAACCAGTTCCATATGTTACCAAATATAAAAAGTCATATTGAAACCTGGTCGGAGCATAAACGTATGTTTTGAAAAAAGTAATCTCGTAAATCGGCTTTGTGGTTTTCTGGTTTTAGGCTTGCTAACAGACAAAGTGATAGATTTTGCCGTTCATAATATGTAAGGAATAAAAATTAACGTCATATCAGTATGTTGTCAAAACAAATATAAGAGATTTTTATGACAATAAACAAAGTGTGTGTGTACTTATGTACACGCGTTAGAATTTATACTTCTTTAGCGTAACAAGAAAAAATCTTTTCAAAAATTTTATCTTTCGCCTTATTCTACGTTTGTAGAAAAAACGACACTAACAATAAAAAAAAATGTGTGCGTGTACTAGTGTACACACGTAAGAAGTGAAACTTGTTTAAGGCCTTATTTTTCGCAAAATGATCTATATGCAACTTTCCAGAAATTGGTTAAAAAAAAAAAAAAAAAAAAAAAAAAAAAAAAAACAAAAAAAAACAACCCTTTCTTTCTTTATGGCAAACAATTTCATTAATATATTAAAAAATAAAGTTAAATTAGATAAAGTTTAAACAAAGGGATTTTATTATCATAGACATGAATACAAACAAGATGGCGCGTAACGGAAAAATGTGACGGTAAATTTTTTCCAACGCCGATAAAGAAGTTTCACTTCAAAAGGTATTTAATACATTGAAAGTTTTAATACAAAGAAATAGAAACAACAAATACAAAGAAACAAAATGTTGACTACAGCTAACTTCAGGGTGTCGGTTTTTCGTGACGGTGTGCGCGCGCATTTTAAAAAATTATTCTCATCATTTTTCTCTAACGCGCCAAAAGAAGTATAATTTCAAAAACTTTTGCAACAAATTAGATAATTTTTTATACTTTACACATATCAACGCTTGACCACAAACTCATCTAATTATTTCCGATGTGAAATAACGATATGGTCTAAGATAGTAAAGATGCAAATCCTAAAGAGGCATTATTGATTCTCAAGTGCACTTCCCGGAACACACCAACGGATGCTTAGCGACAGATTTCCAACCGGAGGGTGGTAGCTAGCTAGGCGGACTTATAAAAAGCCCTACCATACCATAGCTTTATCACTTTTTTCCTTCAAAGCTCCGAATCAGTTGCAAAAATTCCAACCTATATCGATTAACGCGGTGTCCAAACACGCTATCAATTAACCCATCATCGCTTCAATTTCAGTTCGCGTTTGATAAATACTATCACAGCCTCAATCATGTCTAGAAACAGCGCAATCACTAGATATTAAAAAACTACGCAACGGATTTTTATGCGGTTTTCACCAGTAGATAAAATGATTCATGAGGAAGGTTTAGGTATATAATTTGTCACGGTTTTTTTTAATTATCAAGTCGGGACAATGTCCGCCGGGCTCCCTAGTAATTGAATAATTTTGATATGGTGTCATAACCCTAAATAAGATACAATTAGTTCGTTTTATATCATCCCGCGCATAGAAAAGGAAAAAGCGGCAACGTAATACACGTAACTTAATATATCTCAAGATCAACCTTCCATAGACGCATATTCGACGCTCGTAAGTCTCTTTGAAACATATGTCGTTAACTAAATATTCAACTATTGTTCTTCACCTGTATTCATGTAACTTGTTTACTTTTAAATACATCGAGTCGCGATAATTAGGCGTAAAAGCAGACAGCGCTGTCTTTTGAATCCATAATAATACTCTTCGGTTTAAACACATAAATGAGAATTTAATAATATAATTTTAACATGAAATAACATCAGTGCGTCATTATATATCACTAGCAATCAGCCACTACTTCGTCCGCGTTATATTACAGCAGGGAGAGCGGTGGTTGTACACCGTGGGGTTTTATTCCGTGCGAGTCGGACATAATCCAGTCTCACCCGCGGGAGGGGTGTGTATCCATAATAGATCTCACTACGTATATAAAAATCAGCCATTTAAAAGTAAGTAAAGTAGCTCTTGTTTTTAGTCACCTTTCTCTCTATACATCGCCCCCAGTCTCGAACTCTGTGAGTGCGAAAGCGATATAAATACATAAAAGACAACTCAAAACATAAGGTTTCATCTATTTAAAAATAAGATATGTCTGGCAGCTTCTTCTTCTTCTTGTTAGTTATCCCTAAGAAGTAAACATAAACCATAGCAAACTTTTTGTTGGAATCTTTTATAATTACGATTCTGTGCTACATTATTTTTACGTATTCTACAAGGAAAATTGTTTTATATTCGCCTCTTTACATATATTATAAATTTAACGACTAAATAATTCAACACTTCTAGCGTCTATAACAACAGGGTCAAACGTTTTACTATACAAAAATTCCTAATATGAATTAGTCTAGCTAAAGTGTAAATCTTCTATACATATAATAAGAATGTAAATTTAACGTGTCTGTACTTTTCGATTTTCGTGAAAAAAATTGTTGCAAGTGTCTAGGAATAAGTAATAGACTACATTTCAATCATTTTTAGAAATGTCTGTCTGTTTGTATGAACACGCATCACTGTTAAAGTACTGAGGTCACAATAAAACTTCAGCAAGAAAATCATAAAGCATATCCTCAGGAGTAACTTACTCTATGTTTAATTAAAATCGGTCCAGTCTATCAAAAGTTATTGTAATTTGAATGACGGCTCGAGGTAAGTACAAGAGAAGAGTAGTAATCTATACTTAATATTATAAAGCTAGAGGGTTTGTTTGGTTGAACGCGCCAATCTTAGAAACTACTGGTCCGATTTGAAAAATTCTTTATGTGTTAGATAGCTCATTTATCGATGAAGGCTATAGGCTAGATATCAGCATACTACGGCCAATAGGAGCGGAGCACTAATGAAGAATGTTTCAAAATTGGGTTTATTTTCCTTTTGAAAGCTTCCGCTGCGTCTTAGCGTTAGCCCAAAGTAACTATTCCACGCGGACGAAGTCGCAGGCAGAAGCTAGTAAGTAATAATAGTGTAATAAAATCAGACATAATTGAACACGCTACTCGAGATTAAAAATTAAAATCAAAAATACTTTATTCAATTTAGGCCTTGGGAAAGCGCTTATGACGTACGCAGTAGTAGGATAACTGGTTCGGCAAAAAAACATGTCGAGATGATTCCACAAGAAACTGGTTCGTTTTTTTTGTACACTTTTGCATTGCAACTATATATATCTATATATATATATATTATTAAACTAGTTATTTATATAGGTCCTAATATATATTGTACATGAAGCTAAGGTAAGCTTTCACTAATAAAAGAAACCTTATAGTTCAAAGAATCTTAGCTTTACTCATATAAATATATCTATTTGTGATTCCTTGAAAATTGAATCCTAGAAAATTGTGTATAAGATTTTTCAAGTGTCATTTTAAGAAACTTTTAGAACTCATAGATTTATAAGAACATCTCCACGGGAATTCTTATTAGAAAGAAACTTTCAATGAATAAATAAATTGAAAATAACAAGAGTGTCTATGGTAACTAGAATAAATTGAAGATATTAAATAATTACAATAATTTGAAGAGGTGGTAGAGCCACGCTGAAGCTTGGTTACTGGTTTCAGCATAAATGGGTCGGCTCGCCCAGGGTACTACCACCCTCTCGCAGAAAACGTCTCGTGACGTCACGTGAAGTAACAGTGCTTGCATTGTTGCGTTTCGTTCGGTCAGTAAGAGCGCCGGATAACCCACCTCCCCCTTCCCCACTTCCCCTCCCCCCTTCCCCAATCTCCCTCCCCCAAACACAGGGTGGCAACGCACTTGCGACTCTTCTGGTGTTGCAAGTGTCTATGGACGGTGGTGATCACTTAAAATAAGGTGACCGACCTGTTCCTTTGCATCCTATGATATAAAAAAAATAATTAAAAGACAGGACTTTCCCGACGACAGTATGCATTTCAAATTTCAATTAAAGTGTTTAGGATCATTGGAACAACACTTTATTTATTTAAATGAAAACGTGTTGTAGCTACATTATTTTTGCATATTACCTTTAATGTACCTGACATATCATAATAATCAGATGTATCAAATGTTCGATAATTTATGCATTATTAAGTATGCAATAAATAACACGAAGATTGTCCGAGAAAAATTATTAAAGAAAGGAAAGGGAAGAATAATCTGCTCAAATTTTAATAACGATGATAGCAAACGTTAGTATACACATTATAAATAAATCGTGGAAAGAGGGCAGAATTCACTAGCAACAATACCTACTCTCCCCAATAACATATTTTGATAACAGGGATTCTTTTAGCTTTAAATACGCTACTGAACAACACTAATAAAATAACTAGAATACTTTTGATGTCTCCAGTGTTAAAACAACTAAATTCACTCACAAATTATCGAAACTCACTTTATATTATCAATGTCTATTAATAAGAAGGTTATTACAATTCACTTTTGGTAACTAAACTTCATTAAATATCACACATGCTATCGCAAACGCTCTGTAAAATTGTTAATATCAAACGACCATACACATATCATATTTTCCTTTGGTTGACCCTTAAATGAAGTATGTAAAGTAAATAATAATGTAAATATGTAAAGATTTGTTAGTGTATAAAATTAATTCCATCAAAAATCGTATCGATAGTTGAAAACGAAATGAATATTTATATAGAAAATTAATAATTTCAAATATTATAGCGAAAAGTCCATGCCGCAATGATAACAATGTTTTTTTTACCATGTAATGAGAATTGAATTACATATTCTTTAATTAATTACACATAACAACACATAATAACAACAATTTCAGTGTAATGATATTGGGAAATCCTATATTACTATAGTAGTTTTTGAGGAAAATTACTTTACCGTATCCTTCTATTAACAACACTTTTTGAGTGATTTTTCCTCTGTATTATGGTTTACTAGCATCACAATAACATAATACTACTACCAACTTATATATATCAATCCGTTGTAATAAATCACTGTAGGCGGTAGAGGCACGCTGAAGCTATTACTGGTTTCAGCATGAATGGGTCGGCTCACTCGGGGTAGTACCACCCTCTCACAAAAAACCGACGTGAAGTAACAGTGCTTGCATTTTTGCGTTTCGTTCGGTCAGTGAGAGCGCCGGAGACCCACTTCCCTTCCCCCTTCCCCGTCCCCTCTCCCTTTCCTCCCTCCCCCCTCACTCCAAACACAGGCTGGTAACGCACTTGCGACTCCTCTGGTGTTACAAGTGTCTATGGACGGTGGTGATCACTTAACATCAGGTGACCCA
Organism: Antheraea yamamai; assembly: GCA_036509395.1. Taxonomy (NCBI): domain Eukaryota; kingdom Metazoa; phylum Arthropoda; class Insecta; order Lepidoptera; family Saturniidae; genus Antheraea; species Antheraea yamamai. Next base: position 7,098,098 of record AP028433.1, read on the forward strand.
CTTGTTCGTTTGCCTCCTATGATATAAAAAAAAAAAGTTAAATATAAGAATATACACTTTTCGAAATTCTCCAAGCAAAATAAGACTTTGACATGAAAACTGGGTAGCTATATCATCATTACATAGTATAAAACAAAGTCCCGTACCGCGTCTGTCTGTCTGTCTGTTCGCGATAAACTCAAAAACTACCGAACGGATTTTTATGCGGTTTTCGCCGGTGGATAGAGTGATTGATGAGGAACGTTTTAGTATATAATTTGTCAAGGATTTTTTCATAATCAGGGCGGGATAACGTCTGCCGGGCCCGCTAATATATAATATACTCATCAATACAAACACAGGTTTTCGTGTAAACGAAAAAAAAAATACATATAATTTATTGTATGGAAATTACCAATATATAACTTACATTCGAACTAGATTACTAAAGTAAAACATACTAAACACTGATTATTTAGAAAAACTTTAATAAGTATTATAACATAGTGGATAAACTGTTACCATTCTACCTATATGAATCATAAGGCATTCGTTACGTTTTACGTCACCAATAACATCCACCGCTTTCATGCAATAGCAGTTCACTGACACATTGACGTCATTGTTGTGGCATGACGCGACTTTCTAAAAAGCCGGGCGTCCCCGTGACTTTAAAAGCGTCATTTCAAAGATGAAAAATACTTTATTTTAATCAGTACCCTTTGGCAAATCTCAAGCGCATGAACTTCCTCTTCCTACCGCGAAAAATAGATACATGCAAGTATTATTTATGATTGAGTATGCACACGGGTATTAGAGATTAATTGCAATTTTATGTATGCATGCATATGCTTTCAGCTTATATCGCAAACATTGAAGATGAATTTTCAAATACTAATTTTACCAAACCTACTAGAGACTATAAATTGAAAGTTTATTGGAAATTGATACAAAACAAATATAGAATAATATAATGTATACATATAATAAGAATGTAAGTCTAACGTGTCTGTACTTTTTGATTTTCGTGAAAAAAATTGTTGCAGGTGTCTAGGAATAAGGAATAGAATACATTTCAAAATGTGAAAAGTTGAAAATGTCTGTCTGTCTGTCTGTTTGTATGAACACGCATCACTGCTAAAGTATTGGGTTCACAATAAAACCTCACAAATCATAAAGCATATCTTCGGGAGTAACGTAGTCTTTGTTTTATTAAATTAGGTCCACTCTATCAAAGGTTATTGTAATTTGAATGACGGCTCGAGTTAAGTACGAGAGACGAGTAGTAATCTATACAATATTATAAACATTATTTGTTCGGTTGAACGCGCTAATCTCAGGAACTACTGGTCCGATTTAAAAAAAGTGTGTGTGTACTTATATACACGCGTTAGAAGTTATACTTCTTTGGCGTAACAAGATAAAAACCTTTTCAAAAATGTTATATTTCGCCTTATTCTACGTTTGAAGAAAAACAACACTAACAATAGAAAAAAGGTATTTAATACATTGAAAGTTTTAATACAAAGAAATACAAACAACAAATACAAAGAAACAAAATGTTGATTATAGCTAATTTCAGGTTTTCGGTTTTTCGTGACAGTGTGCGCGCGCATCGTAATAACTTAAGGGTGTCGGTATTTCGGGACGGTGTGCGCGCGCATCGTAATAACTTCAGGGTGTAGGTTTTTCGTGACGTTGTGCGCGCGCATCGTAAAAATTTACTCTCATCATTTTCCCCTAACGCGCCAAAAGAAATATAACTTCAAAAATTCTTTCAGTGTTAGATAAATCATTTATCGAGGAAGGCTGTAGGCTACATATCATCACGCTGAGACCCATAGGAGAGGAGCACCAATGAAGAATGTTTTAAAATCTAGTTTTTTTTTCTTTTTAACAGCTTCCGCTGCGTCTTAGTCCAAGGTTCAACCTAGTTATATAAGAAAACAAAACCCTTCGTCAAACCGCCATGCACGGTAGCACAGTAGGTAGCACTACACTTATTTTAAGCATTTTTTTTCATCATGGGGAAAATCTTGCATAACATTGCCATTTGCCACCTTATCGCCGAGCAACGGTGATGGGTATGTCAGATTCTTAGTGACTAAAAACCCCATGGTGTTCTCCAGACACCTTTTACCCGGGAAGAAGGTACTGCATATGCACTTCATCCCCTCGACCACGCTTCTTTTGAACATGTGGAAATAATTGTACCCTCGGGAATTCCTCAGGGATCGAATCTTAGGCCTCTGTTTTTTCGAATATTTGTGAATTATTTGTGTAATCATATCTCATCTTCGTTTAAATTGTATGCCGATGTCTTAAAAATATATCGCACAATTAATAACGATAGTGACGTTTCTTTACAATGTGATATAGATTGTATCCAGCACTGGTGCATCAAAAATAATATGATTTTGAACGTTGATAAGTGCTTACATATAAAGTTCACGAAAAAAAGAAATCCCCGGCAAGTCTCCTACTTCATTAATGGTGCCAAATTTCAAGAAGTAGCATGTGTTAACAGTCGTTTGTAGAATCGCAAAACATTCTTCAAAAAAGTACTCAACAAACGTTGGACAACACTCGCCCCCACGGCTGTAGTTAGAGTCGAATTTGAGGTAAGGCAGCATTGGTTACAGGTAGGGCGGAAGTAAAAATATCATAATTGGTCTGCCCTCGAATGTCACAAACTGTGGTATGTTCGGAAAAGTTTACATACCTAACAATTTAATTATAATAATATATCTTAGTTTTTGGTATTTTTAATGTAGGGCATTGTGATTTCAAGGTAGGGCATTGCCCCACAATGCCCCCCCCCCCTAACTACGGCAGTGGTGGCCCTTCTACCGAATATGCCACAAATACAACAATATACAAGCTAAATTCGATATTTTTCATTGTTCTTTAGCCTCAATCAAATCTCAATAGAAAATATTGTATTATGTTTAGACTTTTAACTTCATTTTTACATATTTTGTCTTATATTTATTCAGTATAAATTTCTAAGCTCTCATATATTGTGCATGTTAGTTTCACATCCAGTAGGTTACATTAGTAACAACTTCACTGTAGCAGTGTAACAGAAATTAGGATCTATTGTAACCAGTATTATGAAATACAAAAATGTGTCTGACCGCAGGAATGAACGAATCAGAAAACATAGATAGTCAATAAATAGTATTCCATTTTAAAATATTCTAATTTTAATTAATTTCATTTTAATGTAAATATAATTTTAATATAGATATAGAATAGACAATAATTAACTTACCATACAATCATTGTTCAAGTTTAAAAGTACTTTCAGGTGACTTAATTCAATTGTTTTTATTAAAATTTGGCCAACTTCAACAAAAATCTAAGCATAGTTTCGGAACCACGGAAGACTGATTGTGCTGCACGCTCTATTTAGTACGTACCTACGTGTCCAAGAATAACAAAGCTCATTATTTTTATAAATATCTGGCTTTTAAACAATCCCATACTTATATGTAAAAAAAAAAAGAATTTTTACTACCACCTTCGAAGTTTAGTGGGTGGGAAGACAAAACAAGGTATCCACTCCGGACGGCAAATTAAGAAGGTAGCAATGTCATCATTTAAAAAAATAACTTGTTTCAACCCTTTGACGGGTTGTATTAACGATTTTTCAATTGACTAAATCACAAGCTAAGTTAATTTTTGTACGAGTACGAACACTCTATAATACGTATCTACCAGTAGAATAACTCAAGAAATCTGAAATGTTAAACGGAAGGGCCGATAAAATCTGGTTTTACCGCGTAAAACGTTGAATTACTGAAATAAACGACCACTTGTAATTATCAACTTCCTTTTATGTTTCTTTGTAACAATACTACACGAAAACTAGCTGACATGCTTAGTACGTATGTTTCACAAAAATATTAAATATTTAACCAACGGGGTGATAATACCTCAGCGGTAGTATTCAGTGGTCTTGTTTAGTGTTGGTGTATATCCTACAATAGGTTAGGTGCCGCGACATAGTACTTGTAATATCGCGTTGGGACTATAGATCACGATGGTACAATATTTTGTAATACTCATTGTGATGGCTACCACTTGCAAACCAGTATTATTTATAAGCTTAACATCTTTAGCCACTCGTCAATCATTTAATGCGAGATTGTGGTCACAAGATAAACTTCGATCAACGTCATTGTTGATCGAAGAAGATAACCTATAAAAATAATGAATAACCCTTCAAATTAGCAACCTTTTATACCTGTCATTTCAGTTGGGGTTTGTTTTTTGTCATTTTCAAACAAACGCCCCTGTCGTCGTTTTCGTTAGTCATTACTTAGTACAAAACAAAGTCCCCTACCGCGTCTGTCTGTCTTTTTGTTCGCGATAAACTCAATAACTACTAAACAGATTTGCATGCGTCTTTCACCAGTAGATAAAGTGATTCACGAGGAAGGTTTTTGTATATAATTGGTCAAAGATTTTTTTATAAGCAGGGCAGGACGACGTCTGCCGAGCCCGCGTGTTATAGTATTAAATTTACAGGGGATAAAACAGATATATCTCATTCAATGATAATATAACTTCCAAACAAATAAGAGAAGAAAATAAAACCTGATACTTAACCTAATTGTTTCGCATATTACTTCCTACAAACAAAATGACTTTGCAGCAATATTAGTCAAAAGATTTTATAAAGATCATTACAATAAAATATCACCTATATATTATGTATGTTGTAAAATATTACAATTATCTATTACATATAAACCGAAATGACAAGTAAATTAGTTTCTACAACAAAATCTTGTCATATGCTATACCAAGTGGATAATATTTTTGTATATACACATTTTAATCACATCTAAGAGTTGTTATTAAATAGTAGTCTTTTTTAGCGAAGGTATAGAGGAGTTCATCTCCAGATATAATTATCATTCAAGAAAAAAATTACCCTAGTATAAACTTTTGACATTAAACCATGCTCAACCTAGTGATTGAATTTATTGGTCGACTAATCAGCTTTGGGACCTTATTGTACAGCTTGACACTATTGTGTAAAAACTTAAGCATCTACTAAACATAAAATATGGGATAGCTAACTTTAAGTATTAAAATCATTTGAAGTCATACCATTAATATGCTTAATTATTATATTATATAAGCATATTATTGTGTAAGCAGAATTCAGATACTGAATCCGTACAACTTAGTCTTTTGTAATACACAAGTTTCATATTATAAATATGTTCCCCTGTCCCCATTTTTAGAATATAAATATACTATCAAAATAGTCATTTAATTATATTCAAGATGCAAAAACTATATTAAGTATATATAATAACCTCAAATGATGTAAGAACAAGGTACCTACAATGTTTCCATTGGCTGATATTTGACAATTGTTGACTGGAGTAGTGTATAAATTCAAAATAAAAAAATAATTTAAAATATAAACTTTTATTTATAACAATTACCAAAAAAATATATAAATGTTATAGTTACTTACATTTAAATAATATATCTATCACATTTCAAGACTTTTCAGTTTCATAATTTTCTTAAATCTAACTTTCGTTAATAAAAGTTTTTAGGGGAATATTTTAACAATGAGCTAAACAGCTTTTTTTGTTTACAAAATTATTACATTCCTTTATCCCAGATACCTCTTAATTAAGAATAATTTATAAAATTAAGTGATAATTTATTTCGGCACAATTACCCTCTAATCAGATCATCACTTTTTTAGATATTGAGCTAGTGGATTCTGAGTAGTACTCAGATTTTATTAAAATACATATAAAGTAAGAATACTACAAAAATTAACAATACTAATTCAATGGGTGTTTTGACTTTGGCTATTGATCATTATAGTGACAGATCTTCTAGAACCTTAATTATCAAATGAAGTCAGTCATTATTCAGTTACAGTAAAAAATAAATGGTGTACGAGATTACAAATAACATTTCTACAAATAAGTTTCTTTTTTTCTCAAACTGACTACACTACACTACACTGACCTGGCAAGGTCTTAACAGCTTCACCGCACTACACTTCAAATAAGTCTTTGTTATTATAGTTTCTTAATAGAATGTTGCAACTGGAAAGGTATCACAGAGAATAAATACATATCACTTACTTTTGAGCTGAGTTACAGTATGGTAACAATACCTATTGCTTAGTCATAGCTGCAGAGGAAAAAAAAGTGAAATCATTCAAGTGATTAATAACAATATTTTCCTTATAACATAAAATTTTGAAATTTCATATGTTTCTACTTAAATAAAAGTATAAAGATTTGTTTTATAATGGAAAGTAAACCTACACTTACATAAAATAGGAAACTAAAAAAAATACAATCATATGAGATTAATAAACAAAGCCTAATAGAACAGCAACAGACAATATTGTAAAAACAGGGCCATTACGTACTGCAGAATTCTTTTTAATAGATGTGACTGCATAAGTTTGTAGCAGTCCACACTGTACAGACTTCCTCATTTTTGATGTTGGAGTTGTCCTTATAACGAAACATTGCATGCCGGGTGTCACATCAACCGGCTTACCTTTCACATCGAGAGCATTACTTACAGTTGTGTTGGTTGTTGTAGTTGTAACTGTTACAGATGATGTCATTGTGTTGTTTGGGTTTGTTTGAGCAGTTGTCACATTTGCTGTGGCATTTGAAGATGTTGTATTAACTGGCACTAATGTGCCATTCGGTAGCATCTCGTACATGGGGTTGCCGGGGGCAGGTGTCGAACTTGCGGGTGTTCCGGCCACACCATTTGTCGTATTCACCATTGTTACGTTCGTCACTGTTGTTGTTGTTATTGAAGTATTCGTTGCATTATGTGCCTTCGCTTCCTCTTGCAATATGAAACTAGATATTAACTGGCAGTCAATTTTAGTTTCTTCATAATCGCCGTTGTCTTTTTTAACGCCAAACAAGCAGACTTCACCTGGTTTAGGCGTATATTTGGTATTGCTATGACCACTGTGAGCGTAAGCCGCGCCAGCTAAAGTGCCGAGATTCAAGAGCGCTAAACCAGCAAGTAGAGTTCCATACTTACTGCCTGAATCTTTCATCTGATAAACGTATGTCGGTGGTTGACCCCGGTATACTGGATAACTTTGTGCAGGGCCACCACCTACAGGAGTGTATCTAATTTGTTGAGGAGGAGTATAGTGATAATGATTATTTATAGTGGTAGTGTGCGTTGTTCCGGCAGGATTTTTAGCAGGGTAGCCGTGAGTATTACCCGAAATACCTCCAGAAACTGGATATCCGTGGTTACCTCCCGACGGGTATCCATTGTTTCCACCAGACGGACGTCCGCTGCCGCCTCCAGATAACCCTCCTTGTGGGTATCCATGACTACCGCCAGATGATGGATATCCATGATTACTGCCAGAAGATGGGTATTTGTGACCACCACCAGACAATCCACCGGAGCTCGGGTAACCATGATGGCCTCCACCGGAAAGTCCGCCAGACTTAGGGTAACTGTGACTGCCTCCACCGTAACTTTTTCTAGCATTAACTTGTCTCACATCGATGAGAGATATCAATGCTAAAAAGCAAAGTGCTACACGGCAACGTATCAACATTATTTTGTAAAAAAAATATAATACCCTAACAAAACATGCACTCTCGCGCACAGAACTGTTGAATCTGGGACTGTTTCTTTATATATAATACATAATCTATGGAACCAACTGCTAAATGTCGGCGTGTAGAGTTTACTTTGTCTCTGGTTTTACTGTCTACAAACTAATGCGATCGAAGATCTATGACCGAAGAAGTTGTTTACTTATAAATTCCTTGCCGAAGAACGATATATAATCATAACGATATATAATTGTATACAATAGGTACATACGTTGACTAAATTTTAAAATTGCCTATGACAGTCGCGTGTAATGTTCACAATGTTATATAATAAAATTCAGTCAGTCTATTACTAATTTAAGCATAAAGGTATATGCCAAAAAGAATTCCACAATGTAACTCAAGGAAAATGTTTTTAGCCAATGCAATATTAACAATTATTAATATTACATTTAATTATAATTTAATGTTAAAGGTTGTGATATTGGCAGACTCAAGTTTAGTTAGAAGAAAATGTTATTTTAATTAAAGACTATAAGATATGTAGTTTTTATTACAATTGCAGCAAATTATACTAGTTATAAATCTTTATGTTTCAATACCTTTTTATCCTTTTTAATAGATCCTTAAAATTCTCGTTTATAAAATTGATCATAAATTAATAAGAACAGATTGGTTTAAAGATTAGTGGATAATATTGCGTATAAAATAAAAACCTTTAAAGAACCTGAATGCCCTCTGTCTGTGATATAGACACGAATTTATATCTGTTGTATATGTATTATCTATGGAGTTTTTGGCGGGATCTTGGTCTGTCATGTAGTGGATTTTATTTTTTATTCGTAATCTTTTGTTACTTGACTCTATATTATGTAAAATTGGTGGTGTTTTATGTAATATAGTTTGTTTATTGTGCATAAGTGAAGTGAATGGAAAATAATACCACGGACCATGAATTCTGAGATGCCACAAAAATTCCATGGAAAGTTCTAACAAGATAGCCACCATCTTGTTAGTTCATTGAAATGATATCAAGAAACTTTGTTGTATATGTATTATCTATGGTCCATTACTATGCGTACAGTTACGAAGTAGTGATGTTCATCCGAATAAAATATCGATATTTTCATTGATATGATAGCGATACATCGAACCGTTATAATGTTTTTAAAGGATATATCGAACAAAAGTATCGATATTTTTGATAAATCAAAAACAGTTCTAATTACTTGATACTAAGAAATACCTAAAAGGAGGAAAAATGAAAAGCGTGTATTAAGTAAGTATTATGTATTATTGAAGTGAAACTTCTTTATCGGCGTTGGAAAAAATTTACCGTCACATTTTTCCGTTACGCGCCATCTTGTTTGTATTCATGTCTATGATAATAAAATCACAGTATATAAAGTATTATGACAAATTTAACTTTATTTTTTAATATATTAATGAAATTGTTTCCAAAAGAAGAAGGGTTTTTTTTTTTAATTTTTTTTTTTTTATTTTTTTATTTTTTTTTTAAAATCTGGAAAGTTCATATAGATCATTCTGCGAAAAATAAGCCTTAAACAAGTTTCACTCCATAAATATGTACATAGTACACACACATTTTTTTATATACACAGTATACAAGTATTTACAGTATGAAAATATTTTTTTTTAATATATTTTAATTTAAACTCATAAATACTATATGACATATTAGAGGGACACAAAAATTATAGAACAGAAAATATTTTCTTATTTTGTACTGCCCATATAGTATAACTACTATTAAAATAACGAAGATTTTGAATAAAGTTTTACTTACAACTTTTATTTGTTTTTTTTTATTGCTACGTGTTAATTTCTTTGATACCTAGCGTATGACATTCTGCAAAATTTTGTTGTTTTTTGCAAATGTAATATGATTAATGTTTTAATTACGTTTTTATTATTGAGTGTATTTGATAAATTTGAGTATACCGTATAGTAATAACGGGTCTCAGCGTTGCTGAGGTGTTTAAAGCAGTAACTTTCATTAAATATGGTTACATTTAAAATGAAGTGGTGTAAACAACTAATCTAGAGATACACTGTTGAGTAAAAGTCTGATATGCGATATATCGATCAAAATATATCTATATTTATACCGACATTGACTGATCCGATATATTGGATAGGTACGATATATCGAAGTCAAATATCGATATTTTTAAATATTCATATATATATCGAACACCCCTATTACGAAGACCGTGTAACAGCGCGAGTATTATTACCACATGAGACAAAAGATTCAATTTACTAATATTATCTGTACAACTAATAATATAATAACTGTGACTACATAAATATGAATTCATACATGTACATAGATTTCACTATCACTGTGAAAAGTAGCACCCCAAATCACGAACTATGTTATTTGCATGAAAGTGTTTATAATTGATAACACATAATTATGATTGGAAATTGTTTTACAAAATATGCTTGTGTAGCATGTACTTTTAATTTGATTTCAAGTAACCTACAAAATCAGTCAGGTAACAATTCCTTTGTTAATACACAAAACGAGTAATAAAAAAGTATGTATATATTTTTGGGTATAAAGTGTTTGTCGTTGGAAGCATTCAACTAAGTTCACAGTGCTTAATCTTTCAGGTTACTGGTTATGATATTGAACAAGTATTTTTAATTAAAACGATTTCAATTATGAAGATATTTGAAACGAAGATTAATGTAAAGATATTTTTATTTTATTTTAATACAATCAAGTTATATTTACAATTTATTACAATGACTTATATTTAGATCATTTTAATTATTTTCAATATAACGTATATAAATAGATAGAAAAGTAATATACACCTACATATTGGTACCTACGTATTCGAAAACAGCAACATATTAAACCTAGAAAGAAGAGGTCTAGGTCTTTCCAGTGGCTTAAAACCTGTAACGTATCACTAGCTATATAGCAAGCAGGTGATAACATTGGTCACATGGCAAACCTGGTACATGCATCGAAAATGGTCATTATACATCGTGCTAGCACATTTAATTAACACTAATCTAGCAACACTATAATCCGGAGAATTATATTGTGCGCCAGAAAATTGCACATAGGAAAAATAATAAAATTTCAATGAATACGTTAAGAAGGAACAAGCTAGGTTATATGAATATAGATTTACTGCAAGTACTAAGAAAGGATTCCTGAAAATTCAACCCCCTGAGGTAGTAAAAACGAGGACAAGAGTTTAAATGAAAAAAAAATGTATATTTTTTATGTAAATGTATGATATGTTTATAATTTTAGATCCATCGAAATTGGCATTATGATATTACACCCTACAATTAGTATAATAAATAAATATACATGAATTTTTTTATTAAATTCGCTTGCGGTCGTTCGCCTTGTGGTCTTATTTATAAAGAAGATGTACACAATTAATATAATTAGTAACAGCATTTAATCGTTCAACAATATGGATTAAAACTGTTCAAAAGTTATGTGTACTGAATTAAAATATAAACTCTTGTATAATTAGGTACACGTTATTATAATTGATTGATAATATTTGTTGCCTATTTTAGATGTACCACAGTAAGCTACAGCAACATTTATCTGCATGTTAATTTTGTCGTATCGTTTATAAAGAGAGACACATGTCAAAAATCATATAACTTTTATTTTTTTTTGGGGTGGTGGGGGTGTGGGTTCTCTCCCCCCCTCCCCCCCCCCCCCCCCCCGAGAACCCCCCCCCCTTGCCTTTTGGCTTTCCCTCCCCGGCCCCCTGTTTTTCCCCCCCCCCGGGGGGCTCTCCCCCTCTGGTCCTTTCTCCCCGCATGACAGCGCCGCCCCCCGATGGATATTATTCTTTTTGTGGTCCCCCTTTTTTTTTGATTTTTCTTTTCTTTCCCTCCCGCGCAGTACACTCTCTTTCCCCAGCTACAATAAAAAAATAAATATATATATATATAAAAAGACAGAGTCAAAAATATTTAAGATCTTATTTTCTTTGTTCCTCTTTTGTTTAGTAGCTACTGATGAGCTTTAGTGTTGCCGCTAAAGAATTTGCAGATTTTTTTATTTTTTTAACATTTAAACCTGTTCGCATTTCAAACAACAACGTACACTCGTCCTTCTAAAAACACTCCTGCAAAGATTGTAATGTAAAATTTAATGTAGTTATTTAATAGGCATAACCAATGATTAGATTCTTTTTAAAACTAAAGCAAAATAGTCAATGAAACAGTTTGTCACCTTGCAAAAGAAACGATAAGAGACTATTATGTACTTTATTAAATAAATACTACGTACCACATTATGATAACTATAAAAAGATATGATTTATGTTTATAGCAAGTGTAGAGTACTGAATGACAATAGCTTGTATAATATTATTTCACACAATAACAACAAGTGACATCCACCTCGGTGGATCAAGTCAATCATATTTTTAACTTTTAATTCTTACATGTTTGCATACTTTAATAACGTTTTCACAGTATGCAGATAATCTTGATAAATAAATAAATTATCGTTACATAGTATAAAACCAAGTCCCCTACCGAGTTTGTCTAATATTACTGAACGGATTTTCACGCGGTATTCATCAGTAGATAAAGTGATTCATGAGGAAGGTTTCGGTAATTGTCAAGGATTTTTTTTTATAATCAGGGTTGGACAACGTCTGTTGGGTCCACTAGTGTGGGATAATTATGGCTTCAAGAACTGGAAATATGTTTAATGATATGTCTGCTTGTTCTACTGCTACAACTTTGTTGTCATCATTTCACAATCCTTCAAACTGTATCTCTCGAAAGTATCTTAATAATTGATTGAAATGCATAAAACTCAACATACAACAAAAAGATAAAATATTTTGTAATGACTATTTAAATTGACTTAATACATACTTAAGTACAATTATAACTTATGTGTATACATACATACATGTATGTATAAATTTGTTTGCACAAATATAGAGAAATGAATAGAAACGCAGAATGTACTATATATACTTTATTGAATTAATTTATATCATAAAAATGTAATAAAACCCGAGGATAAAAGTAGTAAGAAATGTAGTAATTCCAAATTTGAATATAATTCAGAACAATTTCGGAAGCATAACTTTATATAACAGTTGTATATTACAATTTAAACAATGAGAACAATCTACAAAAAGTAATAAAATTATGGTTTATAATTCGAGAATTTAATACAATTTACAATAATTTCAGAAGCATAACTTTATATATTATTACCCGTACAGTTAGCATTTAAACAAACAAAATAAAGGACTACCTGTCCTTGTCTCTAGATTAAAAAGTGTTCATAAAGAAATATACCAAAATGTAATTACAATTTTCTTTATGACTTATACAATTTCGCATATCTTAACAGCGTTCTACAATTAACATGATCTCTTAGAAAAAAATCTTGTCTATGAATCTCAACACTGCATCGTATATTTGAGGTACTATTTAATGGTGCCCCCTTAACGCTTAATGGATCTGTAACTTGTGTTGTACATGTTATCATAGTTAATACTTCAAGGCTTTCATATTGTGACGATATTATTTTCACATCGTGTACATAACTAATTTCTAAATTTGAAGATAAAATGGATCTTTTTGATTTTAATGTTGAATTCTTTGTTTTATCAACAAGTGGTGAATTCGGTATAGTTGTTATTTCTAACGTCGGAATTCGAGTTGTGTTAGCCACTATTGATTTGATTATTTTTTCTGTCGTTTTAGGTATTGAAGTTGTTGTTGTAAAACTTGAGTTACGCGTTAATTTTTCTGTTGTATTACTAGTTATTTTTGCTACGATTTGTGTTTTAGTCACTTTTGGAACTTCAGTAGAATTAATAACTGTTTTTTGCTTTGATTCAGACTCTTTATTGTTACGTATAGTAGTATTTGTGGAGCACATGGTAGTTTTCGTTATATTAGTTGCCTCCATTACCTGGCTTCCATCAGTAAACGTAGACACAATATTACAAGGTACTTTTAAAAGTATTATATCGTCTTTCTCTTGTATATTTAAAGTGCAAGTAGCTATATCTATTACTGAGCTATTTACTTGAGAATGATTACTTGGAAAACTGATTTTAGTTTTATAAAACTGATCATTGTAAAAATGCTTACTGTAATTTCGACGTGCACGTGCCATATTGTAATACGTTAAGCCAACCAAGAGATCACTATATCGACTACCTGAAGCTTTGTATTCCTTTACATACGCATAATCAGATGATGTGTAAAAATCAGCTGTCAGTTTTCGATAAGTTGTTTCTCGTTGAGACTTTGTATCATTCGAAGGGACTGACTGGTTCAAAGATGTAGATTGGTTTGACGATAAATTTGAAGTATAAGACGGCTTCTTATTTACATGTTTGTTTGCGTTTCTTGAAGACTGAGAGTGTCTTTGAACCTGAACTCTAGGCTGTGGATATGCGTGCTTTGAAGATATCAATGGCTCCGAAGATAATGAACCGGTTTTATTCTTAGGTGGCAACATAAATGTTTCGGAAACTCTTGATGATGATGTAGAAGCTTCAGTGTGGTTATGAGTTTTTCCCAAAGTTAATAACGTGGAATTGTATTTTTTAAACGCGGGTTGCAATTCAGACAAGGTGTGGTTCGCTTTCGTAACTTGTGACGGCACATTACTTTTTAAATTAGAACCTGGTTCAGCCGAATATTTTAAAGGGTATTTATTACCTACTAATGAATTTTCTAATGGCACCTTTTTAGATGCAGGATGTTGGGTTGTCCGTTCTTGATTGTAACTCGTACGATATCGTGCACTTTCTGTGTGTTGTGGATTTCTGGTAGCATTCAAATTTGGATGGACATGTTGTGATGGTCTAGGAGTACTAACCCACGATGGCATTTTAAATGACGTGTCTCTCGATTTGGACAATATTTCTGAAGATCTAGGGTAGTCTAGTTTTGATGTAATCCGCGCATGTGCTGAATTAGTTAATGATGAATTTGTTAAAAACCCATGAAATGTGGACTCTTCTAAGGGATCTGATATTTTTTTATAGGTGTATATTTCCGGTGTCTTCATGTAACTGTTACCGTTAACTAATCCCAGCCAGTCTTTAAATCTTTTTGCAACTGTGTCTGAATTGCTTTCATATGTTTTTTCTGAAGAATCGAAGGATGTGGAAGAAAGATCTTGGTTCCATGGCCACGAAGAAGAAGATATGTGAACGTTAGATCTAGAGCCTGATAGTTCCGAATTAAATATTGGATTGTCAATATCTTCAGATGGAAATCTTGATGATTGGACATATGACGAAGAGTAGCTGTTCGAACTGTATCCTGGCTGTTCTTGAGGTGAAAATGGATTTAAAGGTGAGTCGTAATGTGAAAATTCCATCTGCGTTTGAGGATCACTGTTACTTTCGAAACTTGCATGATATCCACTGCTTATCCAACCATTTCCATAGTTGGTAAAACTTTGGATTTCTCCTTTACATTTATTTATTAACACAATCACTGTACAAATGGCCAACAAAATATATCTCTTAGCCATTATTAGTAAGTACAAGTCAAGAGCACATAATCCGTTGGTAGAATAAAGTTATGTTGCTTGTTTTTACATAACGCAAGAGTATTATCAAATGGGGAAAACTTGTCTCAAAGTTTTAGAGACTTCGTTTCCTTTTCTGGCTCTATGTTTTAAACAAGAGACCTATATGTGCGAGTGAGATGAAGAGGTGTTTGTTGAAATAACACCATTGACACGGAAATAACTTTTGGCACAAATTACTTCGATGGTTTTTGGTTAGAAATATTTTCCTGTCTGATTAAAATATTTATGGAAGCAATATAGACACAATTAATACAACGAATAAGGAAAAAGAAGTCTAAAAACAATTCTCTAGCCATTGAAATAGCATTAGCAACACTAGCATTAACAATATAACAATGATAAAAGGATGTATTATTTTATAATCTTTTTTTACGTATCATAGGAGGCAAACGAACAGGTGGGTCACCTGATGTTACGTGATCACCACCATCCATAGACACTAACAACACCAGGGGATTCGCAAGTGCGTTGCAAGTTTAAGAGTGGGGAGATGGCCTCCGGCGCTAAATCTTACAATGAAGTTACTGTGAAAGTAATAATATAAAAAAAAATATTAATAATATATTATCAACAAATTAATTAATTAACGAATTAAATATATAAATTAATAATAATATATAATATAAAAAATAAATAATATAAATTTTAATAAAACTAAAATACAGTTTAGCACTATCTATCAGTGAGTTATTCATTTATTTATTTACATGTGGATATAGCAACAATCAACAACAATAATACAATAACAATAATAAAAAGTAGTAAACTAAACTGAAGACCTAAAACGATTTATCACATATATACTTGACTTGAACTATTAGTAATAATTAAAAATATATATATAATAGTAAATATTGAGAAACATTAAACTGTTTTTAGAATACTTACTCGAAAAAGTGAATATGAACTAATTTATGAAAACTAAAATTAACGTATAGGAAAAAAAACAAAATGACAAACATACTTAAGAATAATGAAATATAATATACTAACTGTTGTTGGAAAGGTCATGGATATAAAACGTGTTTAAATGTCTTTTTGAATTTGAATGCCCGATGGTCAAATATGTCTAATGAAATGTTCTTGGATGCGAGCTCATTGTATAAACGAGTCATACTTACCTACAATTGGGTTGTAGTAAGATTTATTATTCTTGTAAGTTTCAAGGATGAATGTTTTGGGAAAACGTAGTTTGTGAAAAAATACTAAATCATGTTGATTTCTACAAGCATGTAATGGTATAATATTATATTTATTTAATCTGTCATAGTTTGAAGAGATGCTGCGACCATGTCTGTAACATGAATTTTTGAAAATTTTCTCTGAACTGCTTCAATAGATTCAGAATTTATGGTGTAACAGGGTGACCAAACTACAGATGCATACTCGATGATACTACGAACTAAACTTCTACATAGGAAGATTATTAGTGTTTTCAAAAGATAAGGAAGATCTGTAGTTATAAAACCTAAAATTCTAGAAACTCCACTACTGATATCATGTTAATGGTCTCTAAATTATAATTTATTATCAGATAAGGTGCCTAAATCTTTCGCCTAAGATTTTCTTGCCAGTAATTGATTGTCAATTTTTTAAGGATAGGAAATTGTATATCTCTTGTTGGTAAACGAAATAACAAAACATTTGTCAACGTTAAGGTACATAAAGTTATAAATACACCAACGGGATATAGTAACAAGATCTTTTTGTAGAAAGAAAGAATAAGAAGCATTATTAACAGACTTAAACATTTTAAGATCGTCAGCATAAAGATGATTCACAAGAAAGCTGTTTTTTTGTGTCATAGCAAGCAAACGAACAAGTGGGTCACTTGATGTTAAGTGATCACCACCGTCCATAGACACTAACAACACCGGGCGAGTCGAAAGTGCGTTGCCAATCTGTGTTTGGGGGAAAGGGAGGAAGGGGGAGAGTGGAGGCGAGGCGGGACCCCGGCGCTCTCACTGACCTAACGAAACGCAACAATGCAAGCACTGTTACTTCACGTCGGTTTTCTATGAGAGGGTGGTACTACCCCGGGTGAGCCGAGCCATTCATGCTGAAACCAATAATAGCTTCAGCGTGGCTCTACCACCTACATGGTGATTAATCAAGTCATTTATAAAAACTATGAAGAATAATGGGCCAAGGTGGGAGCCTTGTGGCACACCAGACTTAATGAGAAATGGTAATTAAGTAGAACCTTTAATAGCAACAAGTTTACTTCCATTATTTAAATAGGATTGTACTCATATTGTAGAACGTATAAAATAAAAAGCGGTTCCATGAAAACAATAAATATTATACTTAAATAACCAATATCCTTTTATACATATAAATTATACGGAGAAAGAAGAGAAGAACAAGAGAAACATTTAAAATATCATTACATAGTATAAAACAAAGTCCCCTACCGCGTCTGTCTGTCTGTCTGTTCGCGATAAACTCAAAAACTACTGAACGGATTTTCAAACGGTTTTCACCAGTGGATAAAGTGATTCATGAGGAGCATTTTGGTATATAATTTGTCAAGGATTTTTTTTTATAATCAGGGCGGGACAACGTCTGCCGGGCCCGCTAGTTTCAAATAAATAATATAAATTTTGCATTGAGTTCTTTTTGACGTAGCTACTTATTATGAATCACGTTAATCCTATATACATTACTTTTATGTATTAATACTTGGTCAACAAAGATTTAGACTATAAACTTAAATTACAAAACGAATATATCAGTAGTCTCAGTTCGACAGGTCGACTTTAATCTATGTTATTATAGAAAAGAACATAAAACAACACTGATAAGGTTAAAAAAATAATTCATAGGGTTTCTTAAATAATCAGATAAATAAAAAACGTATTGTAGATTATTGTAATATACAGAAACGTAATATAATAAAGACATCAAGTTAATATTAAATTTTACAAATATCTTTTAATTTCCAATGACATAGAGACGTTATTCATAAGAACTAATAATTATTACAAAAAATAATTATACTTCCCACATTAAAGAAAAATATTAACTAGGATTTTTTGGTTAGTCGATAGATACATATTTTATATTACTTAACTTTACCTATCTCTAAATAAGGAAAGCACGATAATTTTTGAATATAATAAAAAATAATGTGAATTAAAACAAATATTTAGTTATTCTTATAATATAATTGAAGTAAAAAAATACATGTTATAAAATTACATTAATACATCGTAATCAACACTAACTTAATAAAACAGTTAAAAAAAATATCGAACTTCTATTACACGGCAATGAACATAGACATCCACCACGGCGGATTAGACAGCCAAGACTTCAATTTTTGTTTTGAAGGTAATAATCCGTCAGTTTCTTTCTTTGGTTCGGGCATTTTTGCATAGTCTAACAAAGCATAACAGTCTATTTTCTTACTCATGTAAGAATCTTTTGTATGAATTTCAACAGCACATTCCATGCTTGAAGGAGTCAACCGTGGCCCTTTTACGTTTAATGGATCTGTGATATCTGTTGTTGTGCACACTGTTACATTCACTACTGTAACATTCTCTGTCGTCGCTACTGGTGTTAAATTTTGTGTCAAATTTTGGGTTGTATTTAGTTTCGCAACAACAGCCGGCACAACTGTATTTGTAGGTTGTACACTTGGCTTATCTGTTGAATTGGCTGTAGGTATTTCGGTTATATTATTAATCGGAGCTAATAACTTGGCTGTGTCAATTGCTGTTGTATTTGTCAAAGTATTATTTAAAATAGAAAGCACTGTAGCTGCAACCGTAGAATTTAAACTCTGAGATATTGTCGTATTTAATGTTGAGTTTACTAAAGGAGTCGTAATATTTACTACAGATGGAATTGTCGAACTCAAAAGTGGAGTCTCTGACGTTGATAAAGTTATTGATGCATTCGCTATAACTGTTTCATTTGCCTTCGGTATAATTGAAGAATTTGCGAATGATAATGACTGATTGATTGATGAGGTCGCCGTTGTGTTTAACGTAGATACGTTCACTAGTGTATTTGTTTTAATTATAGTAGAATTTGTAGTGCAGACTGTAGAATTGATAGTATTTATAGGCTTCATTTGTTCCCCGTCATTAGTAAAAGTGGACACAATTTCACAAGGTATTTTGAGAAGGTTTTCTTTTCCGTCTTCTTTGATCCTTAAAGTACACGTAGCCTTTTCCGTTACTCTACTATCAGGCCTAAAATTATTACTTGGATTAGAAGACCTTCTGCTGTAATAATCATCATAGTAATAGTGTTCATGGTAGTGGTTGTGTGACCGTCCCATATTATAAATAGCTAAACCAGTCAATAAATCTCCATAACGGCTATCTGAATTTCGATATTGATTTACGTACACATACTGAGGCGACGTATAATATGTCGGTGGTATATGAACACCTTGTGAGCCATACCAGTTATTGTGAGAATTGGGTTTATAACCGGTGTTTGTGTTATACGAATTACTGGAATGGTACGTAGGCTTGTAGTCGTTTGAACTTATATATGTTGGAGAAGTAGGCTTCCAATAGCTATTCGGCGCTTTTGGTTTACTTGAACCGGACAAACCAGAGGATGATTCTGGATACCTTACACCGGATGTTCCAAATCCTGAAAGTCCAGATGATGATGATGGATAGCTAGATCCAAAGTTCCATAATCCGGAAGATGCAGGCGATCGATCATTAGTATTCGATCCTGATAACCCCGAAGAGGATGAAGGGTAATAATGATTACTGTATGATCCTGAAGATGAAGACGGTCGGTTGTAAGAGTTTGATCCGGATAATCCTGAGGAAGATGAAGGGTAATAGTGATTACTCGATGATCCTGATGACGAAGACGGTCGGTTATATGAGCTGGATCCGGATAATCCTGAGGAAGATGAAGGGTAATAGTGATTACTCGATGATCCTGATGACGAAGACGGTCGGTTATATGAGCTTGATCCGGATAATCCTGAAGAAGATGAAGGGTAATAGTGACTACCGGATGATCCTGATGAAGAAGACGGTCGATTATATGAGCTTGATCCGGATAATCCTGAGGAAGAAGATGGATATCCGTGGGACCACGAACTCGAACCCGAAAGTCCTGAATGCGATGACGGATAACTATGGCTCGTATGACTACTCGATCCCCAGCTTCGTCCAGAAGAACTTGAACGTGAACTACTTCGACCGGAACTTCTGCCACCGGATCTACATTCCGCAATAAACACAAACAAGTTTATAATCAAAAGGCACAACAATAATTTGCTGTTGGCCATATTGCACGAGTTAATTTCACGAGAGCGCGAGCTTGTTTGGTCGCGATATAACTGTATTAATAGTTATTAGTTTTATTTAAAGCGTTTGTATGTATGCGTCTATGACGTCAGTACGTTTAACAGGCGCATAGGCGCACATATTTATCACGTTCGGTTTACTCGCTCTATTCTCCGAATAATACGTATGAGTATGCCAAAGGTTAAGTAAACAAGGTTGCTTTTATCGTAATAGTAATTAAGTCCATTGAAAACATCGATAACTGGAAGAGTCTTATTCTAATACAGTTGTATTTGTGTCGTTACATATCAAAATAACCCAAGTTTAGCCGTAAATTGTGTACTTGTAACATATGAACCGCCAAATTTAGACTTCGTCCTCGGTGTATAAAAACTGGGAATCTAAAAAAAACATATTATACATGAACGATTGAAATTAGATTTAACTCATTTCGAAAAGTAACGACTCACTTATTTAATTACCATTTTCATATTAGTTGAGTCATATTACAATATTGCGTACCTTCCCAAGAAATAACCAATAGAAGTATCACCTAATATATTTTAAATTGTGATGACGCAATAATGCAACTGATATGGGTACAAATCTATGCTATTATTATAAAGCTGGAGGGTTTGTTTGTTTGCTTGAACGCACTAATCTCAGAAACTTCCGATCCTGATTTGAAAAATTCTTTCAGTGTTATACCTATAGCTCATTTATCGAGGAAAGCTATAAGTTATATATCATCCCGCTAAGACCAATAGGAGAATGAATTTCGAAAGAAGAATGTTTCAAAACTTTTTTTTTCCTTTTGAGAGCTTCCGCTGCGTGTTAGTATTAGCCGAAAGTAACTACTCCAAGCTGATAAAGTCGCGGGCAATAGCTAGTCTTATAATAAGCCGTAGTTTTACAACGACTTATCATTTGTTAATGCTCGCTTGGAGATACCACCCTCAGAATGAAAATGTTTCTCCAAGCAGCTATCGGTAATTCCACGGTTGTCTTTCAAACTCGGTCCCATTTGCAGGCTTAATGCCTATGTTCCATTTACATTAACATCATTGATAATTAATCTGAAAATAATGATATGGTTTTATCATTAGGTATTCCCCACATATAAGTGCATGTTTTTTGTATGTACAGGGTATGTAAACCGTAAAAATGTATGCGAGGGTATTATAAAGCGTCAAAGGTATTTCTTTTTTTTATAATATCGACTTTGGCAGAAAGATGTCACAATATTAAGAGTTTTGCTCCGCTTCGGAAAACAATAAATACAGAGCTGATAGATAACACTGACATACATTGACGTTAATTGATATAAACAGGAACATTATACAGAAAATGTGATATAACATGCCAATTAATCCCACTAGACATAAATTACCTTATTGATTAACCCATTTATTTTACCACTAACTCACATTGATGTTTTTATAATACCGGAAATTTTCATGCGTAATCAAAATTCCCATTAGCAATTTCCTTATGGGATACGTATTATTTTCTCACGCATAACTATACATAAGCTTTCAATATGAAAATAAAATTATAAAATTGACCAATCCTTCGTGTATCTGTATTTTTTCTGAATGAAATCTACCTGATTTCCTATTCTGTACCCCTCACAGCGTGTATGCAAAATTACGTAATGATCAGCTTAGTATTTAAGGCGTGAAAGCATAACAAACAAACGAACAGTTTCGCATTTATAATATTTAGTCAGAATGGCTAATAGAAAATTACAGTTGTGCTTTTAAGTTATAGATTTGGTTCATTGTAGAATGCAGATATCGAAGTAGAAGTTTCGTTGATGTAGTTTGAACGGAATAAAGATAGTTAATATCCGATTTATTTGTCATTACAGCACTAATATCCATCGTCGTCATATCAACAGGACAATATGGTTATAGCAGTTTCACTCCTTTCTAATATGGTTTTATCAGGTTCGAATTTTAATTTTATCAACCGTCTAAATCTTATACCGCCTTCATACGCATTTAAACTTTTAAATTTGAATTAAGTATATATCAAATGCCAAAAGAGACGGAAAAATATGAAGAATTATTGTTTGAAGGTTTATTCAGCCAGCCAGCCATCTACTAAAACATATATCATAGTGGTGGGTAATATTATATAGCAATTATTATAAGACAAACATCAGAAATAATTTTATAAATGATAAATCTGCTATAATTATAGGTTATTAAAAACGAAATAATAAAAATTTCGATTTCACAGATAATAATATAATAAAGCGCTATCTATGAAACAAACTTTACGAAAACTCACCAAATAATAAAGAATATAGAAATATTAAAGAAATGCTGTATTGTTTACTAATATTCATAGATGTCACTTTTTGCAGTTTATAAAGCAATACATATTGGTCGAAAATAATCATTTGTCAATTTCGTAAACGAAAACGCATCAAAATGTATTTCATTGGTTGAAAACTTGACTTTATCTTTAGTACAGTGCGAAAATTAGTATATTAGCATAACGAAAGTGTAATTATTTCAACACTTTATAAATAAACAGTATAAATGTAGACACGTTAAATTATAAATGTAATAAACATAATTAAAAAATCTTTTTGTTTATTTATTTCTTCTGTAGCAACCAATCTTCTAGATTATGTCTGCCATCGTCGAGTAGGTAATAATACAAGTTAAATTTTCTGATTACCTCAATGTTCTAACAAGATGGAGGTCTCCCTGTTGGATCTTTTCAGGGAGTTCTTGTGGCATATCGGAATTCATGCACCGTGACATTATTTCCAATCCACTTGTGTATAATAACCGAACTATATTACGTAAAATGTCAAGTAACACCAGATTATCAATAAAATAAATTAACCCACTGAATAACAGACTAATTTAGCGCCAAAAACTCTTGTTTATTTTAACAATAAGAGGTTTTCTCTTTTGTATATAGGTGTGTATAGTTAGATATGTTAATGGAGGTTGTAATTTAATATACTAGTTTATTGATCGATATATTTACAGAATATTTTAGTGCGCATTGAAGTGCAGAACAAAGCAATTTAATAATAGTTTTGTGAACTCTGTGCCGCATAAGTCTAGACCAGTTCCTACTTTTATATAAGTATGTATATTTTTGTATCATATCATCAATCGTTACTTTTCGTTTTGTGCATCACGCTCTTTATTATTTCTCGTCATCCTATTAAAATAAAATTGTTGAAATTCACGATCCCGAAAATTCACCTGTTTCACGATTTTTTTAAGTCGTTATAATTAGAGCAACAATTATCGTGCGTGACATAAAATTAGCATTTCGCATTTAGTGTGCTAAATAAAAATCGCAATCGTTCTCTTCTTTAATATACAGCCATTTATTCCAGTACCAATTTGAATTATTTTTAATTAATGGCTTCGTTTCATAAGTAAAGTAAAGTAATTACGTTTATATAGTTATTACGGTACGGTTTATTACGGTATATAGTTTATAATATAGTTGCTTAAAATAATAATATAATTGAATTATAATAAATAACTTCGACGCATACATTATTAATTATTATAACACATTTTTCATATAACATAAAAATCATATAATTATTTTATTGTGCAAAACTGACGTCAGCTTTTAAAACTATTAAAATTAAAAAATCTTTAATTATTACTTTAGTTTTCTTATTATTTGAATGTTAAATTATACGTAGTGTATGTCATTTCTTATTTCCTTTGCTTCTATTATATAAAATTTGATCTAAGGAAGTAATAATTTATTTTATCAATTATTGTATTGGAAAGCACTAAAATATATTTTTAATATTTGATTACGATGAATTTGATATTATAAATACCGTGCGAAGTAACAATAAACCTCATTGTTTTATTTAAGAAACATTTTGTTCACAAACAACGTTAAAAGATATTAATAGAGTATCTCTGATATAAAGTCTACATTTTTTCTCTTATTCCTATCCTTACATACACCTACAGTCCTCGCCAAACTTTGTGACCGCTCGGAATATAGTTGTGCAGAACACAGGTTTAGATATAAATACGTATAATACTATACTTATAGTGTCGAGACAATAAATTCAAATTTTAAATCCCCATAATAATATTTTAACTTTGTTTTGTATAAACTGTTGACTGTATCATGCGTAAGGCCGAACTTACGGCTATATTCATAGCGGCCAAAATCATTGACGAGGACTAATACATCTATGATTGTAAAACATAATTACGTTTATTGTCACATATAAATCTGTTTTTCTCAACAACCCAGTAATAAAAATCTACTATAAAATAAATATAAAAAACACATAATAACAACTGATCAGCCATGAAAAATTTCATCGACCTTGAGGCAAACGGTTTCAACAAACATTACTATAGAACACCAAAGACATTTTACAACTGACCGTTCGATCACGTGGCATTCCATCAACAACAATGAGTTGTAAATAGCTATGTAATAATCTTTTTCAACCTGTAATCACCTCTGTGAAGGCGAACAGTATTCTGCAACGCTTTTTGCCACACCGACACAGCAGTCATGACAAGCGGTTAGTTTAGATCATGACGTCGGAACAGAACCACATTTAAAATGTTACTTTATATGACAGTTGCCACGGTACTGATATGCGATGTGCTGTGCAATGAGAACAAGATCAAACCGTACGTGTTCCCGATACCGTTTGAATTGCCGAACCGTAACGATAGGTCCGAACAGTGCTGGCTGAGAATCGAAGATGTCGAAGTTACGGAAACCGTAACCATATATTGTAACATCGCTCGTGCGTTCCTCAGCAGCTTCATTCGAGATTACAACTACAAGGAGATGGTGCAGGACGGTGTCCAAGTGAGTGTGTGGACCGAGCAGGCATTGGATCCGGAAGTGATAATCAAACCTCCCAAGAGCAACTCGATTAAGGATTGGAAGGTCGCGACAGTGTTGGATCCGATAACACGTTTAAGACTTTACGTTACCAAAAATGCAGACTGTAGACTAATTATGTACAGTAGGGAAGGTATGACGAACTATCAGGTCGATTGCGATAGTATTCTTTACTTCATAAACGAACGTACGAGTGGCAGTGCTGTGAAACACCGCGAAAATACATTTACTCTATGTCTATGCATTATTTATTTATTGTTTCAAACGTAGTTTATTAAAATTAGTTTTATGCCATCATGTTATTACATTTTAAGTTATTTTCTTCATTATAAGATGTATTTATTAAAATATTTGGAAGTATTTGTGTGTTTTTGATATCAGAATATCAAAAGAACAGAAAACCATTTCTAAGAGGAGCAACTAAACGAGTGTCTGTTACGTGAAGGTCGTGTAGCGCCGCTGGCAATTAGTTCCAATTCAGTCATACTATTTAAAACAGATAAATATTCATATTTCACGTATTAGTGGAGTAATTAAACTTGACTCATTGTTGAGTTAAATTAAAACGTTCTGAAATTATTATGTAATTACTTTTGGGTAGTTATTAGCCCTCTGAACACTATTAAAAGTTTATAAAAATATATGAAGGAGATGATATACTAGAGATATACAAAATCTTTACCTGCACAATTCATTTACGAAAAGTAATAAAGTGTTTCTTTTGTGGAATCTTAATTTTATTTACTCCCACGACTTCATAACAAGTTTAAATATTACGGAATTTTAATTACCTTTGTAAAATTTTAATATTACTGCTTATTCCTGTCGAAAAGTATGATGATATATAGCCTAGATAACACTATGAAAAGTCTCATATCTGGCAATAAAATTCTGAAAATCAATTCAGCCCTTTCAGAAAATTAGCTTTGACAAACCACAGACACTTCAATTTCATTTATATGTGTAGATAAAACAGAGTACCACTTTCATTATATTATTGACTAGCTCCTGCCTGCGTCCTTTCTTCCGCATGGAATACTTACTTTGGGCTAAAACAAACACGCAGCGGAAGCTATCAAAAGGAAAATAAAACCCTGATTTAGAAATATTCTTCATTGGGGTCCAGCTCTTATTGGTCTTGCGTGATGACATATAGCCTATAGTCTTCCTCGATAAATGAGCTATCTAACACTGGAAGAGTTCAAATCGGACCAGTAGTTCCTGAGATTAGTGCGTTCAAGCAAACAAACTCTTCGGCTTTATAATATTAGTATACTAGCACGCGCGGCAGACGTTGTCCCGCCCTGATTATCAAAAAATCCTTGACAAATTATATACCAAAACGTTCCTCATGAATCACTTTATCCACTGGTGAAAACCGCATTATGAGTTTATCGCGAACAGACAGACAGACAGACGCGGTAGGGGACTTTGTTTTATACTATGTATATGAAATACTAGTGTACGCATGGGTAGCTACTACTCTCAGTTTGGGAACGTAAAAACTGTTTTACCTGTTCATTTTCATAGCATAGCATTTTATCATCTTAGGGAACGTTATCGCCTACTTTCCGGTAAAAATGTAGTCAAAATCATCATTAAAAAATTTAAGATAATGTGACGATGCAGCATAAGACATACAATAAAAATGTTAAATCAACAAAATATGAAACGCTTTTTAACATATTCATTAGAATATTTCTGTGAATTCAGTTAATCGCCTCGCCTCCTAGTCGACAATTTATGAATTTTAATTAACATATTAATATATATTTGCTATATAAATACAGAAAAATGACTCATCCCAGTTTATATTATATATTTAATTTGGAAATATATAATTAATTAAGTTATCAATGAAACTCGGTTTTCTTACACCGATGTATTCATTACCAATATCCAAAATCATCATCCGTAATTTCGTTTGTTAGAATTAATTTGACATTTGATAATAAAAATTAATTAATTTCAATTATTTCATATCATTTTAACTATAATACAAAAACTCACGAAAATTATTAAATAAATTAAATTATAAAATACGGCTATTACATCATTAATTAATGGTAGGTACGTAAAATACAGAATTAACCTTGTATTGTGTCAATTAAATATTTGTCTTACAATAAGTAAAACATGATTATTTATTTTTATTATTATATTATTTTTATATGCAATAGGAGAGTCAAAACCAACATAAGTTTTTATCAAAAAAGCATTGTATTCAAAAGGCTATAAAGTTCAGATATAATTTGCCAGTTCAAAACAATTCCAAAGAACTTATCATTGCGTTAAACCAACATAATGCTGAAAAGACTCTAATACTTAGCAGAAATCAGCTTTGGGTTTCAACACGAGTAACGACTTCACACTGTTATATAAAGAAACCTATGCACAACATAGGAGTTGAAGGTACAAAAGAAATTACAGATTCTATGATATAGCGGACGGAACGCCAAAGCACATCTGTATATGGCTGAGTACCTTAAGCGCTCCTCCAATAAGTCCAGTGATAACCGAAAAGGCCCGTCATGCGAACAACGTTAGTCAATTCGAAGAAAAAAAAACAAACCACCTGTTGTGTGAAACCAATAGAAACCTAAGTCCAACTAGGTACCGTGTAAGAATGCACCGTTCCCGGTAGAAAGTAGCTGTTAGACAAAAAAGTCCTGCAGTACATTAACACTATAGGATTAGGTGGTGAAATGGAATGAAACGATATTTTCGGTCGTAGTAATACGGGATAGAATAAGTTTAAATAGCATATTTTTATTATAGTACTGTAAATTGGTAGCACTGAACCTGACTAAAAACACACTGAAATGATAAAAACAATGGCGACAACTCGAAAATCTTCTATCTATCAGCAGTCATACTTGTCCTCTTTAGCCATATATACACTAGCTGATCCAAACGACATGCAAATAGTTACTGTAACGAATCTATCGCTGCATTTGTCACTATCGATCCAGATGGGTATCGAGACCCTAGCACCCTACGTTATTACTGGATATACATCACCCGAAACGTAACTCTAAAACATACCACTAAAATATCTCATCTGGTATATGATCGTTGCAATCCATTCATACACAATTACAATGGGCTACCACCCTAAACACTATCCTTTGGAATGACAATAATGAATTTATGCTATGCAACCAGCGGCGTCTTAATTTATGTTAATCACAATGTAAAAATAAGAAGAATAAAAGTAAAAGAATGCTTAAAATCGGAGTAGTTATAGCAAATGTTTACAGGTTTATCCTATTTAGAAAAGCCAATGAAAAAGCTTTACGATCTACATCACTCCATTACTGGATACATTTAAACTCGCATAACATCTTTACGGTTTACATCAGCGATACTCAACCTGCGGCCCGCCGCCCCGGGTCTTTGTAGTTGGCCCACCCGATTATACTTTATTTTCAATTATTTTAAATTTCGTGCCTATCAGAAAAACTATGAGCACGCTGAGTAAATTAAATGGATCCCAGATAAACCGAACGCAGTCCGTCCCTTATGATATAAGGGTTATACCAATAACTAATGTAATTTTCACTACATTAATAATATGTGGTTAATTTGAAATTACGTTTTTTTATTTAAAACCTAAATATTTGTAGTTTACGTCCCGTGACACTATGAAAGAAACGTGTTCATGGCCCCTTTTAAAAAAATGGTTGAGTACGACTGGTTTACATAGTTCCTTGCAGGAGAATTTACGCAAGCCATGAGCAGCTTTATTGCTACTTTCATTTCATTATGTGAAGATTTTTCAAGTATTTATATTAAAACCAGTAGTGCCCTGCGGTTTAACTCCCGGTTTATTATTACCATCCTCAATTTTCGATACCCTGCGCCACACACTAAAGTTATTCATACTTTCTTCCTTAGCCTAATTGTAACTTACAATCCTTATAGTAATCGCTTTGTTTCCAACAGTCGTAGAGTAATTTTACTTAGCCTATAGTCGCTCTCAACGAGTAGACTGAAAGGTTCCATCAAATGAGACTACATAATGAAATTCGTCCAAGTAATTAGCGCGGTCAAACACACAACAACAAAACAAACAATCGGCCTGTTAAATTATAACCTATAACCCAAAGTTAAGCGGTTGGTTTGTAATCACTCCATAACTGAATTGAAAAATATATATCCACTCAAAAATAATATTATAAAGACATATACAAATAGTTACCTAAATCATATTATCATCATTAACATCAATTTTATTGATGTATTTTATTATAAAAAGTGGCTCCGTAATGGTTGGCTATTTAAACATTAACAGAACTGTTTGTTCAATCGTTTTTTCTTAAGTATAATTGAAATAAAATATGTCTATAATCTATACCAGGAGTTCCTAAACTTTTTCTGTCCGCGGCGCCCTAACCTAGCTCGCTAGGAAGTAGATAGAAATACGTACAGTTATAATTAGATAGGCGCAGATATTAAAATATCTGGCTATGCTGGGAATTTAATTGTTTACGTTGTACATATGAATAACTATAACTTGTTTAGCCGGCACTATATCGATGTCGATTTTTCACACCTTTATTACAACACCGTAATAAAGGTGTATACAAAAATCCAGTTCACTAGGAATTCTTCTGCAGATAAAACCTAAAATGACTGGACTATGATCTATACAATTCATTTCCTAAAAGCAAGTAAAGCACGAAAAATATTCCAAATATAACGTACCTATAAAACGAATATTTATTTATGTATAAAATAATATTTTAATATGAGTCATATACTCGAATACTTTTATATGTGTTTGTAAAAATTAAATATATAATTCATTACAGATTTGTACAGCGTGATCAATTTAAAGACAGAAGTAATTAAATAATAGGTATAGACATTCTACTGTAAACAATAGATTGCTCAAGGGAAACCAGATAATTACATCAAATCATTCAATGTTATTTCAATTTAGAACAATTTTACTTTGAACAATATTACATTTGGCAATTTACTCCGTTTTAATCGAAGATCTGAACAATGGTTTTTTGTGCCGCTTTTCTCGCGTCAATCGCTGTTAACTTGCATTTTTCGTTAATTTCCAGATGTTTGTTAATTTATCCAGATATTATTTTGGTTCAAATATTAAACCAAGGGTTCTTCGCCTCTATTTTATTTTTGGCAACCAATCTTCTAGTAAATTATTACTTCATTTGTCGAGTAGATAATGATATTACAAGTTTATTGCGATCATTTCAATGAACTAACAAGATGGTGGCCTTCTTGTTAGAACTTTCCAGTGAGTTTTTGTGGCAAGTCAGAATCCACGCTCCAAGCTATTATTTCCCATCCACTTCACTTGTGCACAATAATCAAACAATATTACGTAAAACACCACCAATATTAAAAAATATAGAACCAAATAACACAAAATATTAATAAAATATAAAATCCACTACATGACATTACACGATCCCGCCAAACACTCCTTAAGCGAGGGTTATCGTAAGCTTCTTATTTTAGTATGTCTTCAAAGAGGTTTTAGTATGTTCTTGCCGCATTAGGAACCTTTTAGATACCTATATACTTGGAAGCAAGATCCAGAACATTGTCATCGCCCTGTATAATGAAGAAATCAGCATTCGCACAACGAGTTTAGGGAATGTTAAGAACTTCGTCTCTTTAAATATTTGTTTTAATATTGATATTCCTGGCTCCTACATAGTTGTTCATATATGTGTTTAGAAACATGTTGCTATTTATTTTTGAACGGCGCTCATAATGTGTATTTTGTCTATAGATTGTGTAGATTAAGTTTGTTTGTTTGTTTCGTAAACAAACCCGGAATGTAACAATAATTTAGTAATAACACTGGTCTGCTATAAAATCATCCTTTTCAAACATCAATATTGTAATGCGCTAAATCCCTGCTTGTGTTCCGTTTTTGATATCACATCTATATTTTGCGGTATGAATATTTCTCTTATTTACATTATAGATTTTTAAAACTTAAACTCAATAATATAACTGAAAAGCTTTTAGTATCAAATTTTTTTTTCTGTCACCACTTAATATTTAGCTAGTTATAATGAAAGACTTTGTTAAGACCATGAACAAGGATGGCGAAAGAAAAAGAGAGAGGGAATATTTTAGGTCCACAAAATAATCATGACTAAATTTGCAATATAAAAAAAAATGTAAAAAAAGAGCACGAGACACTTCTGTAGAAATATGTTACAGTTTTCTCATAATTAAACAGATGAGAACTACCAAGATCTTTTCCAAGAACTTCTTTCTTTATAAAGTCTTGAAATGGAAGAACTCTTACAAAAACAATTTTTTGATTCACCTTTAGATTTTTTCTACGAAAATCTTGGTGCCATATTAACTAAGCATAATAAAAGGTTTCACCAAGCTATATAGCACAGGTACCTTTATTGTAACTTGATAACTTATCTATATCTATTCTGATACTAAACTTGTGAAGCTTGTAGGGATTTTTTAAAAGAAATATTACAAATAAATACTATATATGTTAATTTTTTCATTAATAATTAAATTAATAAATAAAAGGAGCATCAGATAAAATATAATTATACATGAGAATTATAAAGCGGGAAAAAAGATTATTTTGTAGACCACTAAAATCTTTAGGTACACATAAATAAAATTTACGTGCTGCGAACTGGTTTTAACGAGACTTTAACAGACTGATATAGGACTTTTAGAATACATTCCATAAGAGATAATCAGAAATGATCAAATTCAACAGAAATAAATTAGAATCGTATTAAGGGATTGTAAGAGTAATAACTACTTCCAGGGTTAAGTATAAATTACAATAAAAAATATAACCTGAAATAACATCAAAAAAACATTCCACGTTAACGAGGACACTAGCACCATTTAAAAATATAACAAATAGAATACCCATTGATTTTAAAACCAGATGTTTACGACACAATAGATGATTATCAACTTAAAGGTTAATGAATTCCATTAAAATGTGTAATGAATTATCCGCACAGCTGATAGCAACAGTGTTTCCTCATGGGGCACCATCTCTCTGTTGGGCAGCAATTAATTAATCACACCGAACTAACAGCATGAGGTCATTAAATACAGCAATTCACACCCATCTTATCTTAATGGTAATGCAATTTAATTTCATATATATATAAAAAATACATCTATTTTTCAAATCTATGTATAGATGTGTCATTAAAATAATAATAATAATTTTAATGTTCCAAGCCAATGTGTACATATTTTACAGTCATACAGTAGTAACAAACCGTATCGCAGATATCACAATTTCTTATAATGAGAACTATAACAACAGTGAATTAAACATATCTAATAAAAAAAAGGTGTGTGTGCGATTCACACACGACAGAAGTGAAACTTCAGTAAATCGACAAAAGAATGAGATGAATATATATAACAAGGGTAGGATAATTACAAAGTTTATTTGATTAAAAATGAAAGTATTTTGATTAATTTTAAAAGATATTTTATACTAGCTGTACCCGCAGCTCCGCACACGTTTTTTTTTTAAATCGTATTGAAGAATTATAAAATTGTGAGACTGTGTACAGTTACAGAAATGCTCTTTAAAGACAATTGTAAGTACGACGCGCACGCCACTAAAAGTAACATGAAACGTGTACATTAAATATATAAATACTAACAGCGTGCCAAATGAGATTTGTCATCAGCAACATATTTGGAACCCTAACCCACCATATAACTACCTCAGTGCTCACTTACACTGTATAAGGAACTAATGAAACAATAAGTTAAAACATTATTATAAAGATTGACATTTACATTACATTTAATATACATTGCCATTATTATAATTAAGATTTTGTTACTATACAAATAATAAAAGCTTGTCTGTTCTGCAAGAAATTGTATTATGGAACTCTTTACGTAATACGTTTATGATCTAAGATCTTATTAGGAAGACCTCTATATAATTAATGTTATTAATAATTATAATGTCGAATTGTAAGTAATAAGCTGATAATTATTTCTCTTATTAAAAATAAAGAATGTGTTGAAATCTTGCTAAATTTCATTCAGACAAAGTGGCGGGTAACAGCTAATCTAAATTAAAATAGACAAGATTACTTTTTATAAGGTTCGCTATCTACCAGTGAAAGTCCCGTGAAAATCGGTCTAACCGTTTTGGTGATAGCACAGCGGGCGAAGCCACGGTTAACAGCTAGTCTAAATTAAAATAAATTAAATTACTTTTCGTAAGGTCCGGTATCTGCCAGTGTACGTCTCGTGAAAATCGGTCTAACCGTTTTGGAGAAAGCATTGTGGGCGAAGCTACAGCTAACAGCTAGTATAAACTAAAATTGCTTGAATTACTTTTTATAAGGTCAGCTATCTGCCAGTGAAAGTTATGTGAAGATCGATCGAACCGTTTTGGAGATAGCACTGTGTGTGAAGCCACGGTCAACAGCAAGTAAAAACTAAAATTGCTTAAATTACTTTTTATAAGGTCAGATATCTGTCAATGAAAGTTCCGTGAAGATCGGTCTAACCGTTTTGAAGATAGCACTGCGGACAAAGACACGGTTAACAGCTAGTTTAAATAAACATAAACTAAATTACTTGTTATGGTGTCCGCTATGTTCTGGTGAAAATTCCGTGAAAATCGATTCAACCGTTTTAGAGATAGCATTGCAGACGAAGCCG
Source organism: Antheraea yamamai (assembly GCA_036509395.1). Classification (NCBI taxonomy): domain Eukaryota; kingdom Metazoa; phylum Arthropoda; class Insecta; order Lepidoptera; family Saturniidae; genus Antheraea; species Antheraea yamamai. The sequence continues at coordinate 7,132,108 of AP028433.1, forward strand.
CGGTTAATATATAGTCTAATTTAGAATAGCCTAAGTAACCCGCTGTAATTTCAGCTATCTGCCAGTGAAATTACCGTCAAAATCGGTCCAGCCGTTCCGGAGATTACCCGGAACAAACAGACAGACAGACCGACAAAAATTTTAAAAATTACATTTTTGTTATCAGTAGCGTGTATAGTTTCGTACCCAATTAGTAAAAAAAAATTATTTTGATATTACATACAGACACTTCATTTTTATTATATGTATAGAAGATATAGATTGTATTTAATATACGTTACAGTGTACAGTAGTATTAGCTCACGTACTTTTCACATATACTAACACACGTTAAATGCTCAAATACAAGCAAGTATTAAACAGTGTGCAATATACATACACACCGACATTTGCTCTCTCGCTCTGGCTCACTAATTACAGACGACTATGCTCAGAAGACGGGAGTGGGGATGCTACAAAGCATGGCACAAAGAGGAGAGACCGATAATATAAAATAGTATGTATATTTCTGTCTCATTCTTTGCCGGCTTCATCCTACACATTTTTGTATTTGTGTCTCTCACCTGTCGTTTTTCACTTCAATAAAATAATAAACTTACGATGAAATTTCTTTACGTTTTAATCTAGTTACTCTACATCGTAAATAAAAAATCCGTTCGAAAATAATAACCGCCATAATTTTGTAACCGACTAACGAAAATACCGCAAAAAGTTGTTACGTCACTTACTTGTCGTTTTTTCGTTGCATCCGGTTTGAAATCACAACGATTCTAAAGAAATTTCACTTAATAAAAACTTATTAACTGAATATGTGAGACTATTGTGTAACCGACGTGAAGTAACTGTGCTTGCATCGTTGCGTTTCGTTCGGCCACCTCCCCTTCCCAAACACAGACCGGCAACGCACTTGCCACTCCCCTGGTGTTGCTAGTGTCAATGGACGGCGGTGATAACTTACCATCAGGTGACCGGCCTGTTCGTTTGCCCCCTATAATATAAAAAAACACGGCAAGTGAGGCAAGTGTGAGATTTATGATAATAATGAGTTTTTTATTAAATACATAAATGAAAATGTATGTTTTGAACTACCGAAATTATAACAATAATTTAAATTTTGGTTTTAATAATTTTTCAGTATTTGTATAACTGTGTCAATGTAACCATTTGAAAGTGAGTTTTGTAGTAGTATGTCTGTTGTATTTATTAATCCCTAGTATATTATCTGCTTTATTATAGAGCAATCCTTTCAGGAAGCCTTCAAAATGAAATATGAAAAATGTTATAAAGATTCCTTACTACGTTCAATTCTTGAGCAAAATCCTCCTTATTCTCACTTTCTTATCTTCATGGTATGAAACTATAAATACACATTAAACATAACTATAGATGGACATTAAGTTCCATATTTCTAGATTTTAGATTTAACTGCTTCCATTAATCAATAAGGAAATCAGAATAGATGGAAAAATACGTATTAAATGTCTACGTAAGCATGTCAGGAGTGGGTGCATTGCTTACTTTTGCTTACTAGGGGCGGTCAAAAATTATAAAACTTCTGCTTACGTGGTACTTGAACGACCCCTATTTTGTGGTAGAAAGAGTGATACTCCCGAAATAGAATCGTGTACTCTACCACTATTCAAATATTTTCTTTAATAATATCAGGCAGTTGACCTCATACATCACAAATTCAAAGCCTTATTATACTCACCGAGGTCACTCTTATCAGTGAAACAACATACAAGCGAAAAACAATTAAGTTATATTACAACTTGACATATACAGTTATAAAAAATACATTTAATTTGTTCCTACGCGTGGGCCGTTATAGTTAATGGTTCGGAACAAAGAATATCTATGGTCATGTTCATCATATTAATTAGCTTTTTCGCTAATTGAAAAGAAAATATTCGTTGTAATTAACCTGTAATCACGCAATAATTGAATTTAAAAGCTCCTACTTATAATTTCATCGCTATCACCAGTTTTATTGAATTCTAATATTTTACAGTTAATAAAACTTTAGTTATTTAAGAGCTATGATAATTTGAATAACAAAGACTCTGTTTATTCAATCTTTTGTTCCAATATAATTGAAATAAAGTCTAATTCCATATCAGGAAGGAAATGTCCAAAATTGTAAATATCAAGTGCGATATACAACACGAAGAGTACACACACATATTAAAACTATGTTCTCTGCCACGTCTGTCTGTTCGCGATAAACTCAAAAACTAGTGCACGGATTTTCTTCCGGTTTTCACCAGTAGATAGAGTGATTCCGGGGAATCGGTTAGGTATATAATATGTATACGTTTTTTTACTATCAGAGCGGAGCAACGTCCACCGAGCCCGCTAGTATAAAATAAAATATTACATTAATTTTTTTTTAAATCATTATATCATAATCTATAAAACAATAATTCTGTATAACAAGCTGCTTGCTACATTAGAAGTTGTATCGCGAGGGATGAGACAAAACTCAATTATTAAAAATACTGCAAAATTATTATTACTAGTGGTCGTCTAGGGGTCGCTATTCAACTGTATATTTTTTTAAGTTTCAAGAGTTTTGACCGAGTGTACATATATTGTGGATTAAGATCATGAAGTATGACGAAAGAAGACTTAGAAATAAAGGCTTCGACTCGTATATGGCATGGAAAAATGAACTAAAGCTCGTCTATAACTACTAAATCAAAAAATAAAGAAAATCGGTTGACAAATAGACGAGAGAAATGTATTGAACTCTTGTATATTTGCCTATTTATATGTAGATATATACAAATTTCTCATCACAACTGGGTTGCATATAATATGTCAACAAATAGAACCATTCAAGTACAAGATGTTATTTATTACATATTGTATTTTAACTAGGGTCTGGCTACAATCAAGACTTGTAATATGCTATGTGAAACCAATTATATTATAACTAAAGATACGTTAGTTACCTACATGACATTTTGACAAAACAAATGGCACGATAACGCACACATACGCAAAGTAATATTCTGACGCGACACTGTCTTAGATAAAATGTGGAACTAAGACGGCATACTGTCAATATCGGTGATGAAAAAGAAATAGTTACATGTTTCTTAGATACGGGCGGATTGACGAAAAAATATGCGTTTTAAGAGTTCCGATCCGACCACGGTGGGAGACGGACGTCGCGCTCGTTGCCCTCTGCGATTTCGATACTCGTGATTTAGTGACGTCAGTTATTACTTCGTGAGTGCTCGTTTCCATTGTTCCGATTCGGCACACCTGCGCCGCACACCTGTGCTACACACCTGCGTTTCCTAGAACTGAGTGAGACCTTTCCTTTCTATTTATTTATTGCTTTATTTATTTCTTGATATAATTATTTGTTTACTCACTTACTTATTTATTTATCTATTTATTTACGTATTTCTCAATTCGTTTCTTTATATATTTATTTACATTTTTGTTTATTTATGTAGTCTTATATTATTTTTTCCCTGTCTCGCTCACGTATTTATTTACATTTTTCTCCTAATTTGTTTCGTTTTAAACAGCTCTTTTGATCCGGACTCGGGATAGTCCCGTAGTTTTTCGTTTGGCGTGCCCCCCTGCCTTTAAGGCAGGGAGGTTAGTTCGCGTCCCCTTGGGCTACAGAATGGCCCACAAGAATATTTTTACAGGACTCCGTGACGATTTATTAGGTATTGGCGTCGACGAAAACGCCGTCGACGCTATTCTTGCTCGACATTGTTTCACGTCCACGAAGGACGTTCAATATGTGCCCCGCGTGGCCACGTCGAATGCGTTTGCGGCTCTCGAGTCCGACTCGGAGTCGTCATTAGATTCACCGGATTCGCCGCTGAATCTGGCTGATAGAGCACCTGCTCCCGCGTCAAGCTCCAGCTCGGAGGCCGGCTCCGAGATGGAGCTAGATGAGGCGGCGCCCGCCGTGCCGACCGTAATCCCCGCGTCGATCGCGATCCCCGCGTCATCTGCGACCTCTGCGCCCTCTGCGCACGACAGTGACGGTTACAAGACCGTCACTCACTCGAAACGCACTCGCGGTGCGCGCTCACCGGACTCCGGGTCCGACTCGGGTTCCGGACATAAAGATAAGGTAGTCCGTACCGAAAAATCATCAGATGGCGCTCGGGTACTTAAACATGCGGCTATACCGGCAGTCGCGAGACCACGTACGAGCGGAGCCAACTCTGTCGCTGCCTCGCTCCCTCAGAGCGAAGTGAAGGGTTCCGTAGAGCCTCAGGCAAAGAAGCCACGCCCACCGCCGCCTGTTACAATACAGGATAAGTCCCAGTGGACGTCAATCTCCACTAGACTTAATAGTCAAAAAATCAATTATACGTCCGCCCTCAACACTCCGGCGGGCATTCAGGTTAAGGTCCCCACCAGTACAGATTTTCGCAATTTAACTAGATTCCTTCGGGAATCTAAGTTAGCGTATTTCACGTTTGCTCTCGAGGAGGAACGCCTCCTCCGAGTAGTACTTCGTCGTGTCCCAGCCGAGATCTCGATTGATGACGTCACCGCCTCCCTTAAGGAGGGTGATTTCCCAGTCCGGGAGGTACACCGGATGTACCATCCACGCACCCGCGCCCCCTATAATATGGTCTTGGTCCTCCTCGACCGTACAGTAGAGGGTAAGTCTATCTTTAACCTCACCTCCGTCTGCGGCCTCAGCGGCATCACCGTTGAGCCCCCACGTAAAACTAATACTCCGTCGCAGTGTCATAACTGCCAGAGTTACGGCCACTCGGCGCGTAACTGTCACCTCCGCCCTAGGTGCGTCAAGTGCCTGGGCGATCACTCCACGAAGGAGTGCGGGCGCACGCCCGGCACTCCGGAACCTCCAAGTTGCGTGTTGTGCGGTAACGCGGGTCACCCCGCGAATTATCGCGGCTGTCCCCGCGCACCGCGCACACAACGCCCCCGACAGGCGCGACAGGCATCCAGGGCACCTGCGGCCACCGCCCGCCCTCCGCCTCCACCTCTCATGTCCGTGGATGCCTTCCCCAGCCTGCCGGGTGCCTCTCGTGCCCCGGTAGCGCCCGCGTCCACTACGCGTGTGCCACCTTCTGTGCCGCGCGCACCACAACCCGGGCGTGCCCCTCTGGGCCCCTGGGCCCCCCGACCCCATCCTGAGGCTCCCAAGCCTCAGGCTCGCCCACCACAAGCGCGGCCGGCGCGCGCCGCTCCCGCCCACTCTACGGAGCTCTCCGCGGTGGACTGGGTCTACCAGTTACTCCGAGAGCACGACCTCCAGGAGGTTCTTGCATTCCGCGAGGCCCTTAAGGCCGAAACAGGCTTGGGCCGGCTCGACGTGCTCGCGCAATACAGAGGCATTGCTGCAACGTTGCAGCGCCTCTCCCGATCCACACAAGATTTAGATTTTAAATAAAATTCGCGGCTATGAATAGGATAAAACCGCGCGGTCTATCTCTTTCGTTTTTTAACGCGAGATCTCTTAGGACACAGCGCGGTTTAGTAGCTGCCTTTTTGCGCGATAGACAGATTGACGTTCTCCTCGTCCAGGAGACGCTTCTAAAACCTAAAATGCGTAATCCTAGAATCGCGAATTATAATATAGTTAGAAATGATCGTGTCGCCCGCGGGGGCGGCACCTTAATTTACTATAGGCGTTCGTTATATTGCATGCCGATAGATCCGCCCGCTTTGACCAATATGGAAGTGTCAGTGTGTACGATAGGTATGACCGGTCATCCGTCCATTGTATTAGTGTCCGCGTACCTCTCACCGAATAAAGAGTTGTTACAAACCGATTTGCGAGCGTTGCTTAATTTAGGAGACTCAGTTATTATAGCGGGGGACCTCAACTGCGGGAACGTTATCTGGAATAGTCCGAGAACCTCTCGTAACGGGAGGATACTCGACAAACTAGGTAGGGTTCTCGCATTTGACGTCATAGCCCCTCCGGAACCCACCCATTATCAGGATAACTGTCGTCCGTCAGTTTTAGACATAGCTTTGTTAAAAAATATCACGCTTCGGGTACGACTCATACAAGTCGTACACGAACTTGATTCGGACCATCGCCCGGTCGTATTACAGTTAGGTTTTAACTCAGACTTCACCCCTCCGTCGGTTAGGGTGGCTGATTACGCGAAACTCGCTCGTTATTTTAAAGAAAATCCTTCGTCTAGCAATTTAGACAGGATTCCGGACGTGTTGGTGTCTAAAGCCGACGCGGATTCGGCTATCGATTCCCTGGTCGACTATCTCCAGACCGCCGTCAGAGAGACCTCGAAAGAGGTACAAGCGGCGAATGATCGCCGTTTTATACTCCCTGACGACGTAAGAGCGTTGATTACGGAAAAGAACGCCGCGACTCGAGCTCACGACGCTTACCCGTCTGCAGAAAATCGCGACCGTTTACGCTTGTTACGTAAAATAGTCAAATCTCGTATCTCTGAGATTCGGGGCAACAGGTGGGACAGACTTCTGGAGGATCTCCAGCCGTCCCACCTGTCGTACTGGAAACTCTCGCGAACTTTAAAGTCGGATCTCACTACTCCGATGCCTCCTCTCGATAGAGGTCCCGGATTGCCTCCTGCGTTCGATAGCATAGATAAAGCGGAATGTCTTGCCGCGAGTTTAGAAACACAGTGTTCACCGAACACTGACAACACTGACCCTATCCATATTAGGTCGATCGAATTGTCGGTAGAGCATGCACTAGCGTCCCCTCCCGTGGATACCCTAACCTCAATAACTTTCGATGAAGTTTCGACCGCCATCCAGCGTCTCAAGCTTAGGAAGTCCCCAGGTCCCGATGGAATCAGGAACGAGGTACTGAGACTCCTTCCCGATCACATCATAGCTCTATTGGTCTGCATCTTCAATGCGGCCATGTCCCAGGGCCACTTTCCAGCCGCCTGGAAGAAGGCCGTAGTGATAGGCATACACAAGCCCGGCAAAAAAGCTACGCTTCCCGATAGCTATCGCCCGATTAGCCTGTTAGATACATTAGGTAAATTATACGAGCGGCTCCTTCTGAACCGTCTCCAGGTTTCAATTACAGATTTAAAATGAATACCACCTGAGCAGTTCGGATTTCGCGCCGAACACTCTTGCACGAATCAAGTACACCGCCTCACGGAGTACATTTTCTCTAATTTTAATGCCGACCCGAAACGTAAACCGAAACGCACAATTGCAGTCTTCTTCGATGTTGCCAAAGCCTTCGATAAGGTCTGGCATGGAGGGCTCATCCATAAATTATGTAAATCTCACGTACCCGATAAGTTAATTCATATTATCCACGATTATCTCACTGATAGGACTTTCCGCTTTAGAGTGGATGGGGAATTATCCCTGCCCCACCCGATACGCTCAGGTGTGCCACAGGGCTCCATACTCGCACCCTCGCTCTTCAATCTGTTCATCAGTGACCTATCTCGGTCTAAACGGGTCGAAGTAGGTTGCTATGCTGACGATACCGTTATTTACACTTCCAGCTTGCGGTCGGACTTTCTTAGGAAGCGCATCGAAAAGGCCGTTTTCACACTCGGTAAATGGTTTCGTCGATGGCGCATAGAAGTTAATCCTGATAAGAGTGCCGCGATACTCTTCGATCCTTTACGACGTAGTAATAACCTCGAGCCCATCAGGCTATACGGAACCGATATACCTTGGGCCGACGAGGTCAAATATCTCGGTGTTACATTAGATAAACATTTAAATTTCGAGTCACATATAGATAGAGTGCGAAACAAAGCCGCTATGGTCTTGGGGCGCCTCCATCCGTTGCTTTGTTATAGGAGTAAGATGTCCCTCAGACACAAGCTCACTTTGTATAAGACGTGTATCCGTCCCGTGATGACATATAGCAGTCCCGTTTTTGCGCATATGTCAAAAGATAATTTTCATAAGTTGCAGGTTCTTCAAAACCGCGTTTTACGTAAAGTGACCAGTGCCCCGTGGTACATCCGGAGAGTTGATCTACATAGGGATCTAGAGATGCCTTCTATCTGGGCGTACGTAAAATCACTTACGATTAGTTATTTTGAAAAAGCCGCGAATCATCCCAGTCCGTTAGTGGTATCCGCCGCAAAATACAAACCCGTACCAAACGCTGCGCGTTGTAAAAGACGACCGCGACATATTTTTACCGACCCTCCCGATGAAATAACGGCAGTGAACGATCAGTACCAGCCTGTCTCTCCAAACAGAGCGTGCTCACGCCCACGCCCGCGTAACCACAGATCACGCCGCCGTGGTCTAGGGATAAATTTCGCTCCCGCACACCAGACTAGGCCCCCCTCGGCAGCGGCTCAAGCCTAGGTCCGTTCCCTCGGTGTGGAGCCCTTGAGTACGCTGCTCGCGCGATACAGTGACACAAAATCTTACATCACTGCGACAACATTACACATATCACCTCCACACACGTGCACGCATACACGCTTACACATGCAAGTGGAAGGGTCTTATCTTTTTTCCCTTATCAAACTGAAATAGTTTAGAAAATTACCCGATACGAAATATATATAAGAGTTGTTGAGGTATGTATGCTTGGTACACATATATGTTTCAACAACTCATATATGTATGAATAGTTAGCTTAGCTTAGGTTAGCTCACATAGGTTGCGAACTGCATGTATCAGGCAACAGCCAAAGCCGAGGTGTGCCGCGCACCCTTGAGCTAGTTGTCAAAATAAAATCGGCTGAGTGCCTTAAGCGCTCGCCTTAGTAGTCCGGTGAAGCTGTTAAGACCTTGCTTGGTCAATAGCGTAGTCAGTTCGAAGAAAAAAAAAAAAAATATGCGTTTTAACAAGGCGCGCTCATCTATATAGTTATAACATTATCGATGTGAAACACAGAAACGGAACTGGCTTTATAATAAACACAAATACGTGATCGATGACAAATTTTCAACTTTGTAGTAGAAGCTAGCGAGCACTCAGACGTCATCGCTTGAAATGAATATTTTAGCTCCCATTTATATCTCTACCAGATCTGATATAGTTCACTACACAAATATTCCAGCGATTTTATTTGTAAACATCTTTCCATGTGCACTCTATTTCATTTTTGACGTATTATTTGTATGATATTTCAGTGCGAATGGAACATTTTTCACGTCGACTATGATCGAAACGAACTCTCATTCAGTTCAATGATTCTACACGAGAGTGCGAAACGTTCATCTCAAATAAGTTTTTTTTTCTTTGGTTATTTGTATTATAATTCAAAATTGTGAATTATGACGTCATCTATACTTTCTATATATATAAAATATCTATACATATGATGATGGTTGTTGTTTCGACCGATTTCTGCCATGGGGATCACTTTGACGCGGACACGGACGAAATCGCGGGCACGGCTAATTGTGACTAAAAACCGTCATTTTTTGCTCTGTGCCGATGTTTCCTTAGTTCTTCTATATAACGTAACGGATTTTGATACGGTTTTCACTATCGTATAGGTGATTACTATTGGGAGGTTTATATGTATAATATATATATCATATTTCACAAAGAGAACAGGCAGTGTATTCTAATAAAGTAGTAAGAAGCAGTTTCCAGTTTCGGATGCCTATAAAAAGTTCTCAATAGTATACGCCTATCTTTTAAAGATAACCCAAATTATGAGCTACAAAAAAAGTTGTTTGTATGAAGATTCTTACGTAGTTTCTATGGATTTGATAAAATATAAATATGGATCACCGTTTAGACACTTCTTACAATACATGCGAAGCCGAGGCCGGTCGCTAGTATAGCATAAATAAAGTTATTATTCCATAAATGCTCTATTCTCTAATTAAAAAGTATCTAAGTAGTGTATATGTATATACCAAAATTATGTATATTCTCACATATTATGAAAAGTAATGTCTCTATACAACATAGTTGATTTACGGGATTTTTTTTAAATATAGATTTTTTCTTCGGCAATTTTCTTGTACACAGATTTTATGAACTTTGATTATGAAACAAATAAGAAGGATTACAGTATAAATTTAGTCAACAAAAAACTATCAGTAGATTCTATTGTACTAAATACTTTATGAAAAGCAATAAATAATGCAGAGGACGATTGTTCCGAATAAATATTATTAAAAAGGCCGATGTACAATGATCGCTTTGACGTGACAAAGCAAAATTGATAAATACTACACGCGAAACATTAATTACTATCAAAGTAAATAATTTCGTAATCATAATTAACTACATTAGGGAAATAACAAATTGTGGTGTCATTGTTTAGGAAATGAATGTGTTGAAAAAGGACCACACTGACAACGATTAGATAAAAAATATATACTGTTCTCTGTTATTTCAATGAAATAAAGACCTTAGTAATGATTTTATAAGTTACGAGTCAATGTAGAACAAACTAATACTTAATTAATCTATAAATGAAATTAATACTTCAACATTGTTTTCTCGAATTATTACAGTTAAATGACCTTCATAGTGTCACAGCCTCTATGCGAACTCCTTTTTACAAATATACAACGGATCAATAATCGTCCGTTGAATACAGAAACAATGAGGTTCCAAAAACAGTCTATCTCAAACTTTGTCGAAGCATTCGAATAATGATGTCAGCCTTCCAGAGTTTTCCACCCTCCTTTATTAAGGATTATTAAGGGCACCGCAATGCGTTTAGTTCAGTTCTATCCGAGACGTCGTAACGAATACGAAGAGTAATTAAAAGGAATAATCTTCAAGCGTACTTTGATTACAGCATTAGAAGTCTGAGCAAGTGTTCACTACAATTGTCAGTAGGAGTACAAAAAAACTTTTGTAACGCAAATTGCATTTGAATAACCTACGGGCGTGCCAAATCAACAAATGTCCATAATAATTTAATCATAATTATCATAATATCAAAACAGTATATACAAGAAGTACAAGGTTTGACAGCTTGTAACTATAACCTAATAATTTAGAGTCAATAAACTAACAAACCTGCTCGAATAAAATAAAAGCGTAGTATATATGACTTATTAAACACAATATAAGACACGCTTGGCTTCGTTATATTGTGACCTTTGCGTCCGTGATGGAGGCAAGGTCACGAAATCAGTAAAAATCCCCGGAAAGTTAACGCCCATCTTTGAAATTGTATACCGCTCGGGTATAATAAAATAATTGAGTTTTTTATCCGAAAATGTTGGCTTTTATACATTCAAGAGAGAGTGTAGTTTAAGAAAGAAATTATATACTGTAAAATAGTGCTTGGCTAGATGACAATGGCCAGGATAGTCGGTTCTTTAATTATGTATTTGACAAGAGGAAAATGATAGCAGATATACCTATATATCGGCTTAATCATACTTTAAATTTAAATGTATATCTTCTTTATAAACTTATTCGTGTATTTATGTACTGTGTATAGAATATACACCACCTCGTTATTTAAAAAAAAATGTCATAGGAGGCAAACGAACAGGTGGGTCATCTGATGTCAAGTGATCACCACCGTCTATAGACACTAATAATACCAGAGGAGTCGCAACTGCGTTGCCACACTTTGGGGGAAGGGGAGGGAGAGGGAGGGAGAGGAGAGAGGGGAGGGGAAGTGGGCCTCCGGCGCTCTCACTGGGCGTACGAAACGCAACAATGCAAGCACTGTTACTTCACGTCGGTTTTCTATGAGAGGCTGGTACTACCCCGAGCGAGCCGACCCATTCATGCTGAAACCAATAATAGTTTCAGCACCTACCAAATTATTTTGTAAAATTTAGTTATGTCCGATAAATAGTCTGAATTTACCATTTTGATGACAATATTATGTTATTTCTACCATCGCTTGCTCTTGCACAATACGTGAGGAAAAATACGTAATTAAGGAGCGTAAATACTTTCCTTGGTTTAAGGCTTTAGAAAGCTTTTACAGATTCTGTTGTTAATTGCAAAAATACCCTCGTTGCAAAAAACTAGAAAGAAGTACCTACTCGGTTAATGTTCAATTATGGAATTTAAGTTTTTGGTCAACTTAGTTTGATTAGTTAAGTGTATATTGTGTTATATTGTATTTTAGTTTTGGAGATCAATTTATTTTAATCAATTTTAGATCAATTTATGATGATAATAGTCAGACAATATTTTGTTACAAAATACGTATAGTCCGCCGGTCGGTCAGGGAAACCAATAACACTTTGTAGGCACTGTGACTATTTATCCGGACAGAACTTCGCCTTACAATAACTTCCAACTAGGAATGCGTGTAGATCAGCGAAATCTTGCTCATTATATGCCGAACTCCCACCAATGAAGTCTCTCACCAGAGTGAATAATGAACAGCCGATAACTTCAACCAATAGCGTTTGAGGTCATTAGTAACACCCCCAATATAGTCAATAGCGCAGTATCGCAGGTCAATAGTGGCTCCCCCGATATGTCTCTAATATGGTGTCGCTAGTAATGTTCCGGTGGCGTTGTAGTCTTGCCTCTCGGGTGTGTCGTAACGGTACCAGACGTAGTCATTAACAATTTTCAAAGAAGTAGAATGTTTTTTTTTATAATAAATATTACCTATTATACTACCATCATCAACGCTTATATAAGTAGAAAATAAATAAAAGTACCTATGAAATGTTTATGCTATTTTTCACGTTTATCTTAATTTTACAAATACTGTTCAATATTCTACAAAAAATACGACACAGCAAAAACCTCAACGATTAGATGTGATTGATGATCCTCGATAGTGAGTGCAAACAACGTGGCAAAGATAAGGGTATTACTTGCCCCTTCAATAACCCAGTTCAGCTTCGTGACTAAGCAGCCTTACGATTTAGTAGAACAACGTCATCTGAGATTGTATAGGGTTTATTTATTGCTATTTATATACAATTAGTATTTTTCATTCAGATATACATATAACGCAAAACGAATTTACGTTTAAGAAGTCGTGTTGGACTAGTGGTTTGACCGGTGGAATATCAGTCCAATGTCCGCAGGTTGGAATCCTGGAATGTACCAACGAATTTTTCGGAATTCCCGTACATTTACCAATTCAAATTGGTAACACTATCGGCTGACGGTGAAGGAAAACATCGTGAGGAAACCTGAACCTGAGAAATATTCTTGTAGTATTACTGTATATGGGAAAACATAGAACTGTGGATTTCTCAGAGTTTGAAATCGCCAATACGCCGTGGGGCGTGACGTGGTGATTACGCCCATACCTTCCTTCGGGAAGAGGCCTATGGCCCTGCGGTGGGTTTCTTACAGGCTGATGATGATGATGAATTTACGGTACGTGTTATAGTGGTATTATTGGAACATCTTTACATTGTTTTGTGTTTTGTTTATGATTGCAAAATCGAAACAATAAATACATTTTTTAATTCTTAATTACACCTAGTTCGAGTATATTAATTTGAATAAGAACAAATGATTCAATTAGTTATCATCAGTCTACCAATTCTGTTAATATTCTTGAAAATCTCCCTACTTCTGTCCCACTCACTTTTTTATATGTAGTTTTTTAAAATAGCTTTTTTAGTTTTCCGTAAAAACATTTATATATACTTATTTTCATACAAACGTTGTCCTGACAATTACACACAACGAAAAAAGAATAAGATGAATAGGTGCAGCCGCGGTTCTGAAGTTATTCGCATACATACATTCGGCAATTGATTTTTATGTATATCAGGTGTTAAGTTAGTCGCTTACAGTATTCTATGAGATGATAGTTCATGGCCACATTTAACATATAAAATAATAATATCAAAACTAATACTAATAAACAAGAAAGAGAACCTAAGTTAAAGTTTGTTCTAAGACTTTCAAAAGTATAAACACAAACGTAATAAACCTAGGTGTAATGACCGGTACGGAAAGCTTTCAGGAGCGACCCGGAGTTAATAACGTTCGATAATAAAACGGACAATGAACCCTTTTGTTTTGTTCATGCAGTCCTCACGTTCACTTTCAAATGAAAGTGAAATCTCCCGACGCCATTGACACTGTACTTTAACATAGACGCGTAGAGAATTGCGTATAATTTTTGTATTTTTCTAGATAATTAGGTCAAATATTAAGCACCTATTTTTTAATTGATTTAGAACGAGAATCGACTGCAGAGTATCCTCCATAAAAATTGCTACTGTCTAAACTTTCAGCCTGTATAAATTTATATTAACTAAAATCTATATAATACCTATGTAAAAATAGATTTTAGTATATACATATATTGAGATCCATAAACTCGAATATCCTTTGACCAATCGCAATAGAAATTAGCATACTTAGGTATGTTTTCATAAAAAATGTTTTCATGTTATCGATTATTATGAATCACCACGATGTGGCACTATAGAATATTAATATCCTCTATTCTTTACTCCTTGTTAATATCTGTGCCGTTCGACTGTTCGTTGTAAGGGTACTTACCCATCTATATGCATATAAATCGACGAATATAACACAGATAAATACCTTTTTCTTCTCTGTTTGTCAACCGGTTTTCTTATTTTTGTTTTGTGTAGTCTAAGCCTGTATTTATAATTATCTATTGGACACACTTCTCGCTGTACGTGGTAGACGTAAAAACGTCTATAATATCCAATATTTGTATAATATTTAATATAGTTTTACCATATAGAAAAAGGAAAAACAAAAAGAAATGCAGAGAACAATATCTACATATAAATGAAGGGAAAATATTATATCCTTATTATGGTCGAATTTCGACCACTATTATGTAAGTATTTGAAAACAGAGAATATTTATACAATATCCAATTTGCTATGATTTAACATAATATAAAGCAATACAAAGCGTACGAAGCCACGGGTACATTTAACCTTCTATACAAATAAATTCAATTGAGGTATCTATTTGTAATATCGAAATAACAGCTTTTCACTAAATGGTTATGAAAGTATACAAGATACAAAAAAAAAATATTTTTTTTGCTGTCACTTTATTCCGACAATTCTCTGAAACGATTGGACCGATTTTGACGGATCTTTCACTGATAGATAGCTGATATTATAAGGAATAGTAGTTTTACTTTACAAACGTAATACTTCATGAAAGATACAAATGCAGACAGACGATACGTGTATTTGTCACTGAACTCCTCCAAAACTGGTTGGACCGATTTCGGTGATTATACCGGTTTACCGGTATTAACCGGTTGCTACTATTGAGAAAATGAGTTGAATTGACTCATGTACATAAGTTTTACCATCCGCACCCTACGAGTACTGTAGCTTTTTGACAAAAATAGGCTTGAAGATGATTCTTATAATGTCATATCATAATACATAGAAAAATATACGAAAGTCCAGTAATAACAGAGTAAAAAACACCACAAAATTATACTTTTAACAACGATTGGTTGCGCCGCTTTATATATATTTTAAATTCCCGCATTATTGTGATCAGATCGCGACACTTTCCATCCCCGCTTAATTACCCTTTCCTGTGGCACATGCTTACGTTCATTAGCGCGTCAAACACGCAATAGACGTTTCCGCGCCATGTGCAAGAACAGTTTGAAGTTTGAATTTTCGCCTGGTCGAGTGAGTAGGAATAAACGCATCGCTCCGCATATAGTGCGTGCCGACATACTTTATAATCAATAATTGTTGTGTGAGACCTTTTGAAACTAGACTTTAGAGTCTGTCAGTGTTGTGACGGAGAACAAAACAGTGGAGGGCATCGAGAACAACACCTAGCCGGCTAGCCACGTGGAAACTGCAACGCCACGAGGTATGTGCCAAGTTTCCTTCCTAGTCTTGTCTCCATCGTCGTATCTGATCGCAATATAGTTGAGTATCAAATATAGCACCCCCTGCAAATACAGTCCACTTAAATAACATAGAACACCCCCTTTAATGGCGTCGAGAACGCAACGGCTTCACCAACGATCATGCCATAAAAGTAAATTGCGGATAGAATAAAGGACGAATCCAAGGGCGTAATACTAACAATACAACCGCGGTCAATACCCTAGAGCTAAGGAAAGTACTCTCAGTAAAAATAACTATACACTTGTATGGCTCATGAATATATATTTATTACAAAGGTGTTTTCCGTTAACTAAACTAACTACTTGAGAGAAGTATTTAATTGTAACAATTTGCAATCGATTATTTATCTCGAAATTTTGCAAACAAGTTGTAAGGGGTACAGAAAAGGTCATCAGGTATTTCTTCCAGAAAATACTATTTCCGAGGGATAGGTGAAATTTACATTAACGCAGACGAAGCCACCAGTCAAAGCTAGTTGCACTATATTTTAGCACACTTAGTTATTGTATTTATTCAGGATAGTGAAAAGTTACAGCTTTTCCTATGTTATTTCACACTGAAAAGGGTAATTTTAATTATGCCACCTTAATTATTCATTACATTTGCAGTAGTGAGCATTTCAAATGAATAATACGGTAATTACAATTTTATATTAATTGCAAAGTTAAAAACTGGGCATTCCTTTTCCCGAGAGCCAGTTTAATTAAAGTATTTGCTCTAAAGCGATTTTGTTTATTGCATAACCTCAAAAGACTTTATCGAATCTACAATTAGACTGAGCTTTCGTGAAGAAAAGCTCAAAAAATTTTGGATACAAAAACATTACAAGTTATTTATTAAATATATTGAGAAAATTCTAAACGTTCTTACGGTTTAGCCGCGTCGGCCTTAACGCTTTCAACAAACTAGTATGTAAGGAATTTTCATATACGCAATGATAAAGGAAAATAATTTCACCCTGCAACATTCATGTAGCTAACCTTACACAAAGATGCCTACGTTAGGAGGTAATAATCTAGCGTTAAATTAAAATAACTGCGTGTATATTTATTTGTATACTAATAATACTTCTTGGAAAACAATACACATAACCAAATGGCTATAATAAACTATAAACTGTCCTATGGCAATTTGCAAACAAAAACTGTACCTATACCAAAACTGTTACTGTGGTAATCTGGCTTTTGGTTTGATCTGTCGAGAAGAAATTCAAGATGGCCGGTTGGGAGTTTTTGGCGGGATCTTGGTCTGTCATGTAGTGGAGTTTATTTTTTATTCATAATCTTGTGTTACTTGAGTCTATATTGTGTAAAATTGGCGGTGTTTTGTGTAATATAGTTTGTTTATTGTGCATAAGTGAAGTGAATGGAAAATAATGCCACGGACCATGAATTCTGAAATGCCACAAAAATTCCATGGACGGTTCTAACAAGATGACCACCATCTTGTTAGTTTATTGAAATTATATCAAGAAACTTGTAATATTGATACTCACTTGACAATGGCAGTAATAGTCTACTAGAAGACTGGTTGCCAAAATGGAATAAAAGAAGAACTTGAAATACTATTAACTACTCGACAATGGCATTTATTGAAATTATATCAAGAAACTTGTAATATCGATACTCACTTGACAATGGCAGTAATGGTCTACTAGAAGACTGGTTGCCGAAAATGGAATAGAAGAAGAATTTATAATACTATTAACTACTCGACAATGGCAGTAATAATCTAAAAGATTGGTTGCCAAAAATAAAGTTAAAAGAAAAAAAAAAAAAAAAAGATGGCCGGTTATATTCGTTTTTGTATATCACTATCTTTATCTATCACAATCATAGCACTATAATACGGAGAGAATGCTTTACAAAATCTAAGCAAGCCGATCTTAGCCGGGTGTCTCACTCTTCTCCCCGGCGTGCCAAATCAAATGCCGGGTACTTTATTTCGTTTATGGTACTGAGTTAACCGCACGTCGAAATTTGATGTAGGTCTAACTATAACTAAAAATTAAAAAAATAAAAATTAAAAAATTATTACCTATCTAATTATGACCGACGCTATAAGCATTTTCATTTTCTCCCTTTACATGGCCGTAGGCGTATAGCAGGTCTATCGTTCCTTCTCAATATATTCAGTGGAGCTGTTAACTGCATTGAACTTGTGTGTACCATTTATTTACGTACTCCTACTGCTTTCTTCAGAAGTCCACAACTCCTTTACGTGGGTCGGTTAAAAATACTTATCTTTATACATAGTAGTTAATAATAACTTTTAAGCATTTTAATGCACTCAATAACATGTACGATTTATTTCATACCAGTATTCCCTCGCAGATATAATTTAACATCTTCATTCTTTCGTTAAGTTTCCCCTTTTTAAATTTACTGCTATAAACCGATCGTAACTACTTTCCCGAATAATCATTACATAGTATAAAACAAAGTCCCCTACCGCGTCTGTCTGTCTGACTGTTCGCGATAAACTCAAAAACTACTGAACGGATTTTCAAGCGGTTTTCATCAGTGGATAAAGTGATCCATGAGGAACGTTTTGGTATATAATTTGTCCAGGATTTTTTTTATAATCAGGGCGGCACAACATCTGCCGTGCCCGCTAATTTACTTATATTTGCGAAAACTTTTAAATGGCCCTATCCTTTTTTATGATATTAATTTAGCTATAAGTTTTCCTTGCAATTGTAAAATAAATAACTCATTCATAACTATAACAAAACGTTATTGTATTCGATATATATCAATAGAAGTTTAATTATGGCTGAATTATATAAACCGGTGTTCTAGTTAACGGTAACCACAACAATATCAACACCTAGTATCGATCAATATCGAATATTAGTATACGCTGACCGGCATCGTATTCATAGCTCCGATGCCAGGCATCGGATGCCGTTTGAGTAATACCGATGCTCACAAATGCTTTCGGAGTCATATGGTCTAGTAATTTGACTAATGGAATATTGTTCCGATGTCCATACATTTGAACCCCGTCAAATTCCAACGAAGTTTTTGGAATCGCATACATTTACTGAATTAAATTGGTAGCACTATCGACTGACGGTGATGGAAAACATCGTGAGGAAACCTGAACCTGAGGAATATTCTTGTAGTACCAGCATATGTGGGAAAATATAGAACTGTAGATTTCTTAGAGTTTGAAATTGCTATATCGATAACTACTTTCAGGAAGAGACATATGTCCCTGCAGGCTGATGATGATGACAAATGCTGAAAACTACCGAAAACAGCCTCCCCTAAATACGGCTACTTACCCCTAAATCCACTAAGAATTTAACTATGGGAAATTGTAACGAAAGTTATCACTTAAATTCATCTTGTTTCAAAATTGCACATGTGACTTCTCTTTCCGTGACCTGTATCTCTTTATCTGATCTGTCTAAGCCACATAGTCTACGAAATCACTGAAAATAAGGAGACGTTCTATGTTGTGTTACACATGCAACAATTTTTTTTGGATATAAACAAATACAGAAATTTGCGAGATTTTTGTAAAAATTATGCCAGTATATATTAGTATGGCCTTTGCTCCCTTTTGCTGGTAGAGGGGAGCAGCGGCTGCAGGGGCGGTTTTTCAGGAAGACAGCAGATTTGATACCTGGTCGCCCCTACCATACGGCGGACGGTATACACGGTACACCGTGGGGTTTTAGTCCGTGCGAATCAAATATAACCCACTCTCGCCCGAGAGGGTGGCGTATCCATTCGCGATTTCCCCACGTTAATAAATAAAAGGGAAGAGACGGCTAATGAATAGCTAAAATTCTGCGTACCTAATACTTGAACATTCCCCAAAGCACTAAATAACCATGAATTGTATTTTCAGATTCCCTATAAACCCTTCACTCGTCACTAGTTCAAGATAACCCAATTCTAATTCGACTATACGATAAAATCGGAATTTTACTAATTTAACGCCCAAATGAACTAACATTATGTTAAATGTCGCTTAGACCGCCAATTAAAATATTTCCGTTAATGGACTCAGTAGTTCACCGTTATAGAAACCGAGCTGAAACTATTATATTGTTTTCGGTGTCCGTTTTCACCTTTCTTAGGGCTGATACCTTCGAAAACTCGTAAAATCGAAACTGTTGGAAGGGCTGTTATTTTTTAAGTATCATTATTATTCTTATTGTCATACTTTAAATGTACACATATAAATAAAATTGAAGGTGCTATTAATTGTTTGGGCTAATTCGGAAAACTGCTGAACAGACACAAACTTTTTGAGAAAGCTATATAACCTTTTGCTTTAGATACTAAGCAGTAATGATAAAATAACACAGATAACTTAAAATCGGTAAAAATATATTAGGAGTTAAGTATTAATTACAATTAAAAAACAATTAATCAAGATAAAGCTTAAATGTTCCCATTAAACATCGAAATAATTTCACAATAACGAAGTCGCTGATACCAGCTAGTTTTATCGTAATGAAAATGTGTCAAATTTTTATCGAGTTGATAAAGTTAGCTAGATAAGTATATAAATAGCCCCTATAACTTACATAGGGCATATTTAAGGCCGTAGCTACCGCGTATCAGCCACGTCGATGATACGGCGATCCCGAGGTACAGGGACCCACCCCGTTGTGTATAAGGAAAAATACCCATAACCTCAAGATCTTATCAATAAGAGGTTTTTAATTAATGAATACATGAAAATAACGTTCGTGTCCACAAAGTAACTGCAACCACACATTGCAAAAAGAATGTCGTACGTAATTCAACCTTTAAAACAAATTTTGCCTTTAAGCACTAATAACATTACTGGATGTATTGCTCCATAACTTGAAAGTAATGAACAGTCTTTGAAGACGTGAAGACTGGGTTTCGTATTTCTTCTACAAACATCTACATTTATAAGAACATTTACTCATAACAAAAATAAAACTTTCGCTTAGAAAACAATGTTACTTGCCAACTAATAAAACACACCGCGTGTTCCACTTTGGAAAAACTTTACCAACACACGCACTAAGCTTTACGATACAGAACCCGGTTCAGTTAAATAGTTGACCTTTGTACTTATTTGAGAAATGTCAACACCAAAAACAAATTATATAAAAATTATATAATTAAAAAACAAGAAAGACTGAATCATCTGGTATACCTATCTATTTACTAGACTTATTACATTCATGCACGGTTGTTAAAAACATTTTAAATATTAGGTATCACAAAATCGAATGTTAATAGATCTGTAACTGCAATGACTCGGCACCAGCATAATCTTATATCTGATGATGATGATGATGATTTGTTCCGACCGGTTTCGGCCATGGCGACCACTTTGACCCCTAAACTTAGAAATGGCGCTGGTGCGCTCGAAGATGGCTTATGTAGCCTATCTTCGTGGCGAAACTTCGTGCACATTGAGGGCACGTGAGTACGCCGTTCTCGTAATGATATGTTATGGCAGCAGGAGGGCGAGCCTTTAACTGGTGGCGTTTGGTATCAAGGTCAGCTTTATGCTGAGCCTCGAACTCGCATACTTGGCTGTTCACCATTCTGCGCCATTCTGGCCGTTGTGCTGCCAAACGTTCGCAACAAGAGGGCTCTATATTGCATTTCTTCATGTGCCGCTTTTGGACATCTTTGTACCGGAGGAGGGGACCACGATGATTCCGGTTGCCCTCCTCCAGTTCAGAATAGAAGATGCGCTTCGCCACTCTTTCCTCCGCCATACGCGATACATGACCGCACCACCGAAGCTGTCGACGAATTAAATAGGCTTCAATGCCACCAACATTAGATCGTCGCAAAACTTCAGTATTTCGTATATCTATGTATATCTATACATATAATAAGAATGTAAATCTAACGCGTCTGTACTTTTTAGCTTTTTGTGTAAAAGTGTTCCAAGTGTCTAGGAATTAGTAATAATATAAATTTCAATCATTTTTAGAGATGTCTGTCTATCTGTCTGCTTGTTTGGACACGCATAAAACCTCACAGAGAAAATCATAAAGCATATCCTGGAGTAACATTTAGACTTTCTTACATTAAAGTCAGTTCGGTCTATCAAAAGTTATTGTAATATTAATGATGACGTGACTTAAGTGCGAGAGCAAAGTAGATAAATAAATGGATGATCAGATGATTTTATTAATGACTGTTTTTTTACATAAGGTTCTATGCGGAGGAAGTCGCGGGCACATCTAGTTTCATATAAATTCGTTTGTTAGTATAAACGGTTATTGAAAAAAATGAATCTCAGAATCTCAATGTCCATTATAATAAACTAGCTTTTGTTCGCCGATTCGCTTGCATTACTTTGCATAATTTGCATCAACGTATTCCTCGGAAATAGTATTTATTTCCTGGATGAGCAGTAGTAACCTATGTCCTTTTCTGAACCCCTGAGTAGTGCATGCAAAATTTTATGTTGATCTATTAAACAGTTAAGTTGTAAAAACGTAACAAATGAACAAAGGCACATTCGTTTTTATAATATTACTTATCTGTCACAAATTATGGGAAAAAAGGAATTAACTGGAGATCCAGTCCTTTACTTTTCGATTAGAAAATTAATGGTTTCGGTCACGTAAACAATAATAACAAAGGAAACTTTAAACAGACGTGTCCGACGTAACAACGAAAGACCGCCACTGCGATACTTCGACAAGTAAACAAACTTAATATCCAAAAGTGAACCATGAATAATGAAGCCTTCTCAACAATACAAACTTATACCATGTAGCTATACTCGTACAAAAGTAGCAGAGATTTGATTTTAGAATAATATGAAATATAGAAGTGAGTAGGAATGACTAGATTTATAACTTGTACAAATAACTAGAGGTGCCCTCATCTCAGCACGCGTTTTATATGAAACTAGCCCCTGCCCGCGACTTCGTCCGCGTAGTAATAGTTACTACGCTGGGCTAACGCTGACACACATCAGAAGCTCTCAAAAAGAAAAAACATCTCAATTTTGAAACATTTTTCATCTGTGCTCCGCTCCTATTGGCCTTAGCGTGATGATATATAGCATGTAACCATTTTCGATGAATGAGCTATATAACACTGAAAGAATTATTCAAATCGGACGAGTAGTTCCTGAGATTACCCCCTACAACGCCACAACGTCACAAACTCTCAAACATTACCTCTTTAGTATAGATAATTGTTTTGTTATTACGATATGACTATATCTTGTGATTTCTAAGATAATTACTGATATTGTTGTAAATATTGGAATATATATAATCATTTACTATATATAAAATAATATACTATATAATGATATAGACATAAAATTGTTTGAGAGTAAATATAATAGAGTTTTTTGAATATATTTCCATCAAAATTTTAATAAGCTTACTGGCAAATCCTAATTGCGAAATACATGAAATTCTTATGTACAACGTTTCATAAAAATCGGTGAAGCCGTTTTTGAGTTAAAACCCGTTTCGACTTCTGGAACCTTGATTGCAAAATTGTTTTAATGAGACAAAATAACTCTTGTATGATTGCAAACAAAAAGAAATAAGTTTTAATGAAATTTGCACGCTTCTAATATTAAATTCGTACAACCAGTTACCATTGTTACTGATTTAAATTAAACTGGTTTGACAAAGATTACTTATAATATTATCTTTTTACTTACAACATCATTGACACCTAGCGGACGATCGTTTTTTCGAATCGCGATACTTATACGAACACACTTGTATATAAGAAAAAGATAGAAAAATCATACGGAGGGAGATAAACAGGAAGACATAACGCTCTTTCCTTACATGATGTTTTCTGCCATTCCACTCCTACCCCAAGCTACGTGAAGAACTTCGTTCCAAAAACGTAAATGTATAAACACGACGACGAAGCCGAGACGTCCATTTTCATACAACAACAAAGTAAATGAGCTTTCTCATATATATTGTGTTCATTTCTTTTTATATCTCCGCTCCAGTCTACCCAAGTAATGCACATCGCAATTTAAGTGCACTTTGTCGTTGTAGTTTTTTTACTACACACACAAATATACAAACTGCTTACTTGCATTCGTTGTGATATTAGTATGTCAGCTTTTATTGGTCTTTGTTCTTAGATCAGAAGTACTTATTCGTCAATGCTCTATAAAAAGTACGTGAGATAACTTTAAACAATTGGTTCATACAAGCTTTTCAGCAAACAGTTTATTTTGGTTCACAAATCTATATATCTAAGCTTCTTTCTAATATATAAAAATCTCGTGTCGTATATAAAAATGCCTTTTTAATCATTCCTTTTTTTGGGTCGGGTAAAAAAATGTTTTTTTTTAGAAAAGTACTCGTATGTGGTAGAAAAAATAAATCACATGAACCGAAAGGGTTCGACTTTAAAAGTAGTCGATTTAATATGGAATGTCATCAGTTTTTATTCAAATAAATTATTTTAATACGGATAATAATCACAGTTACACCGTTTGAAAAAAAAGGTTTTTCCTAAATGATGAATAACAATAGAGTACATGATAAATAGCTATAACTAAATTTATTAACGCAGAATAAATGAAGAACTTGAAAAACCCATACAATAGGTCTATTGTCGAGTAATAAACGAATTTATAATATATTGGACACGCAGCCTTACACTTGCTTTACATAGGACCGTAATCAAATGTTATAGTAATCAGGGGATATAGAATCCAGTTTTGTACGTGATGTAACCTTTGATACTCGGATTATGTATGTTATGTTATGATATGTTTCAACAGCGAAAAAAGGCGAGTATATATGTGTGAAAAAATACTTGTTCCTACATTTAATCCATGAAGTACAGGAAGGCTTAAAAGACTTATATCCGATGATAGTTTTATTAAAAAATAAAAAGAGAATTACTTTTGTTTTATGACAAAATTTCATTGACTCATAAGGTATTTGTAAGAGTTTTTGGCGGGATTTTGGTCTGTCATGTAGTGGATTTTATATTTTATTCATGATCTTGTGTTACTTGACTCTATATTGTGTAAAATTGGTGGTGTTTTATGTAATATAGTTTGTTTATTGTCCATAAGTGAAGTGAATGGAAAATGATACCACAGACCATGAATTCTGAGATGCCACAAAACTCCATGGAAAGTTCTAACAAGATGGCCATCATCTTGTTAGTTCATTGTAATTATATCAAGAAACTTGTAATATCAATACTCACTTGACAATGGCAGTAATAGTCTACTAGAAGACTGATTGTCTTTGATTTTATACAATTTATTTATTTTTGCTACATTACTGAAATTCATCTGATCACATTTTATATCTCTTCGGGCCTTTTTGTTTTCGAACTGACTACGCTATTGACCTAGCAAGGACTTAACAGCTTCACCGGACTACGTTTCTCTTCGGGCCTTCGGGCGAGCCATTGTATTGAGATTTTTTTTAAATATATTTTCATTAATAAAGAACTTATTATAATTGACACTTGATATTTCTATGATATATGTTAATATGCAGTATTAGGAAGGTTGTTGTGAGTATATGTAATATATTATGTTGTTAGTATTTAATCCGGTATGCATTACCAAAGTAGTTAGCTATGTCTAGTGTTTAGATAATATTCTTTATCGACATTTCAATTATTTTGGGCGATTTGGAGGCTTTTCTAAAGACTCTCATTACACTTATCCATTCTCAGTTATCATAAATTTTTTGTAATAATTTTGTAATTATTTAAATACTATTTCAGTATATACTCTTTATGTCGGTATGAATGAAATCGGTAAATTAAAAAATATATGTATCGAAATATTCTCAACGCGCCACAATTATCCAGATTTGCAGAATTTACGTAATTTTAGATACGATTTGTATTTTAGAAAAATTTGACCATTAACGAATGTTTGAGGTGTTTCGCATTCGTTGGTTATTTATACACGATTAGAAATACGTTTGTAACACGCGATTACAGTACACGTTGCTGATACGTTGTACAAATTTAATAGATATAAAAATAACTGCCAGCCCTGTCAAGGTGATGTGTACGAAAAAAAAAAATTAAACCGCAATCAAATTAGAAAATATTCGTCTCATGGTTACGAAGAAAACCTCTGCTCGGATATTTAGTAATATTTCGTTGCGTGGTTGCATGCGTTCTCTTAAATCGTTAGACTAAGAAAAGGGGCAGCACGGGCGGCGGTGGCATTCCGTTCTTTTTGGAGAGGAAGGAGTTATATTAAATACATAGATAATAAATAGCGTGCGAAAGTATAGATAAAATATGTGGAATAAAGAAAAGGAAATAATACATATAAAAATTAATAGATGGCGTTACCAAGGTTAAAACAATATCTTCATTCAATATTAAGCTATTAAATTTTAGGAAACCATGATTTTTATCGGCACTATCCGTTCAACAATGTGCGTTTTCTTGCCGTCGAAAAGTGTGGTAAGGGGTGAGGCCCGTGAGATACGCATACCCAGGAGAGGGGAAGTAAAACATTTTTGTAAATAAAATATAGTTTTGTCAATTTTTTATGTTTTCTCTTCTGTGCATAAAATATACGTTAAGATAATAAACAACGCAGACGAAGTCGGGGCAATCAGCTAGTACCCGGTATAGTTTTTAAAGTTTATAAAAAAACAATCAATAATAATCATATATCAATTAAGTGGGGCGCGTCCGCGAAATGTAAAAAAATGCAGTTTTAATATAAAATGTAACATTAAAACATTACAATTCAACTTATATTAACTCTAAAACTAAAAGGTGTCTACCGCTCGAGGTATGAGACTATAGCCCCTTGAAAATAAACCTAGTAAAACCTAATCTACGACCTAACTAATCTAAAAGATGTGACTAATGCTCGGAGTTTGAACGAATAATGTCTTTAAATCTGATTCAATTTACGAGGTGGATGTCATGATCCCACTATGGTGACGAGATCACAATTCCTCGTACTGGTCGCCTTATGCTGCAGGTGGCCGATGTGTCGCAGTGGTTATGAATAAATATTGAATTATGTTGCAACTTGGCTGTTCCCGTGGGGTGTGATGGTGTAACATATTAATAAGTGAATAAAAAACTTTAACCCTTTATATGACTGCATTTTGGACCACTGGACGGCTAACAATTTATATGCCCAATTTACCTTTGATTTTCATTAGTAGTATACGCTATAGCATTTATAAAATATTAACTAACATTGTGATACTTGTCCTTAAAATATATTCTTATATAACTATTTCGGTGTTCACTCTATATTAGGTGGTTATATAAGATAAGCAAATCCCAGACTGACGGCTATTTTGAAGGGCGTTTGGAGGCCTTTACGTTACACGACATGCTTAACATTTCAATCGATTTTAAAGAACTACCGGTCGTCCAGTTGTCGAAATTCGACTGTATTTTTTAAGATTTGAACATTACTTAAGTTCTTTTATCAAAGAATGTAACTCGTATAATGATTACATCTAGTTTTTGAATTTTGTTTTAGCATATCAGTTACAAACGTCTACAAATACGGCATTAAACATTAATATTGGATTTATTTCAAAAATATGAATAAGTAAAATTAGGACTACAGATAATCTCTATTCAATGCGACTGTTCGACACAGACTATCGGACTTCTATAGCTTTGATATATGTATGGACGTAAACAAAGAAAGTTTTTTTAATTTATCTGTAACACATATTATAAATAAATGTTATCTTATTGCATTCTTTTTCCATGTAATCTCTAACTACGTTCCTCATCACGCTCCTCCGTGCATTAAATGTACTTAAAATGGAGTACTAAGTTTTGTTCTTCATGTATTAATATACACATTTCAATTTCTTTGTGGAGAACTTCTAAACGCTATATACCTTAAATATATAACACTAGCTGACCCGTGCCCACTTCGTTGGGCGATAATAGACATTATCAAGCTACAACTTTTTTCTAGAACTCATCATATATCTCTCATCGTTAAAGCAGCGTTCGTAAGAAACGTTTTCGTTCGACCATTTTTTCTCAGACTCCCCAGATATTACCCCCTACAACCTCACAAACTTTACCTTTTTATAATATAATAATAATAATATATTTAATTAATAGCTTCTGCCCACGACTTCGTACGCGTGGAATAGTTATTTTGGGCTAACACGCAGCGGAAGCTCTGAAAAGAAAAAAAAACCCGATTTTAAAACATTCTTAATTGTTGCTCTGCTCCTATTAGTCTTAGCGTGATGATATATAGACTTCAAAATCTTAGAATTTTAGAATAATATCTTAAATTTTTTTTTAATCGGTATAGTAGTTCCTGAGATTACCCCCTACGACGTCACAAACTCACAAACTTTACCTCTTTATAATATTAGTATAGAAGACGCACGAACTACCAATAGTGTCAAGGAACTTACCCAGTTTTAAAAACATTATTTTTTCTGAGTTCAGTAATATAATTATAAATAATAGATAAATAGGATAGAAATGCATAAGAAACAAATAGAGAAACGTTAATATAAACTCTGAAAAAACTTAATTAATAATGAACAGGGCACATAGAACATTAAAAAATAACTCAACTTTATATGAAACTATTGTACGTATGCTATTCTTTAAAAATACATGATACAGATATCATGGTGACTGCACTGAGAGGATCTGTCTATTCTCGTTTTTATAACAACACCAAGTGTATTATTTTATTATTGACGGGTCCAGAACGCGTTCCCCACAAAATCACGGCACTTATCACAGCAAAACTTCCAATTAAAAAGGAATTCTGTAAATGTTATACATTACAAAAGAAGTAGTGTAAAATTACTTAGAAACCTATAACAATATTATTGACATCTATAAAATTAGTTCGAGATTATAAAAACACCAGATTTTTCAGTGTAAATACTGAAATTCGTAAATATCAAAACGAAATCAGAAATATCCCTGTCTCAGATTCAGCTGCCACGATTACTTACGTTCCTTAATGAACGAATTTATGACACCTCCAAATAACACTTTCTCAATGAATATAAAACATGATGAATAATTAGCACGATGCACAAATATTGGATATATATTTAATTTCGGATATATACTTAATGAATTCTGTAGTAGACAAGACGTCAAAAACATACACAAACACATGACACATCATTACATAGTATAAAACAAAGTCCCCTACCGCGTCTGTCTGTCTGTCTGTTCGCGATAAACTCAAAAACTACTGAACGGATCTTTATGGGGTTTTCACCAATGGATAAAGTGATTCACGAGGAACGTTTTGGTATATAATTTGTCCAGGATTTTTTTTATAATCAAGGCGAGACAACGTCTGCCGGGCTCGCTAGTTTCGTAATAAGTTGAAAAGAAAATGTAATCCCATGTGTAATAAAATCTTATGTTAAAACTTATTTTAAAAGAAAATATAAGTATATAAAATATCAGATAATTATTATGAATTCCCTGCTTAATTTTTGTAAATCCATATAAACATTTTCTTTTAAATTTCCCTCTAATGCCATAAAAACCCCTTGAATCCAGCTGGATGACTCCCGATTTGGCGATAATAATTATAGCCCTCAAATTAATAAAAGTCGACAAGTACTAATATAGTTTTTAGGCAGTCGAGTTTGTGAATAAAGTAAAGATTAAAATTCCGTAAAAGAGTAACAGTATGCATTGAAATAAAACATCGAATATCAGTTACAGTTACAATTTAACCTTCAAAGGAAATCTGATAATAGAGTATTGATTTATTTGTCACAATACTTCTAACGATGTGTGAAATGTATTTAAACAACTGTGTCAATGTTGAAAGTATACGATAATATATTACGTACAAACTTACTTGTAGAGTATTAAAACAGGTTACATGTTTAAACAAAAATCAAACAATCAAGCCTTGGGATATAAATAAAATAAATGTCTCTTTGAAGCCGACTCTAGCATAGTACGAATATAGCGGCTGCTCCAAGCCTATCTAGGACCCAAAAGGCGCCACATTATTGTAGAAAAATATAGGACTTTTACTTTTTCTGTTATTATAAACGTGAACAACAGAATAAACTTATTCGTCGAAGAACTCATTTATTGAGTCCAAGATCCGTACTTTTAGACGTTATATTGTATAGACACTGGGTAGAAAACCACGTCACCACAGTATAAATATAAGAGACAGTACGGAAACTACCTACAAACGCCCGAAAACGGCACACTCACACAAACATGCGTGTCGTAGAACTCACTTCATCATAGAATTTGCCTCGTACTTCATATTTACTATCTCTATATAAGTAAAAATCAATTGCCGAATGTATGTAGGCGCATCACTTCAAAACGGCTGCACATAATTGGTTAATTCATTTTTGTTGCTGTGGTATAGTACGGGAAAGGTAAAAAATCTGAGATAAAAACCCCCAAATACAAAGTGAGTGAGACAGAAGAAAGTATAAAAATCTTTAAAAACATTGACAGCAGTGACAGTTTAGCCTTCAGCTATTCAATGGCCATTTTATTCAGTTACATGGTCGTATAAGTTACACGAGATTTCGTTTCATTTTCTTCGTTAGTACTCGTACACGGCTATTTACATTAACAACATATACTTATTAACTTCATTAATAGGACTTAATCTCTATACATAAAAGTCTATATCAGTTTAAGATCGATAAACTCCAAAAGCGTTTATTATAGACCGCCACTACATAATGCTACAGTGTATCAAATTCTATACGGTTCAACTAACTGATAGCCATGAAAATCGGTGCGCTAAGGTATAAAACAATAAAACATAAATAATAATCAGAACGTATGGGTCCACGCGCAAATTTGTCATTTCTCTATTTGTTCTTGTCACACTATTGCCAACGCAACATATGTTTCTTTATTATGTTGTGTTCTGAGATTCGGCTCACTGTTTTACGACCGGCTGCATACGTGACGTCAGTACTCCTTGGTATCTCCTTGACTATGTCTAGTCGACGATATAGCTAAACACCCAGAGTTATCATATAAAAGACTTTTGACTACTACCTTTTATGTTTACTAGCTGTTAACCGCGACTTCGTTAGCGTGGAATTTAGCAAAAAACTTTTGTGCTGTGTAAATTTGCACAATAATCGTGAACGGTATTTGACACTGTTTCTTTAGTTGATTATCTTTACGCGAAACCCTATTTTTTAATATAAATAACCAAAGTTATTCCTTAAAACATCAGCTATCTGAGAGTGAAAGTCCCACCAAAATCGGTCGAACCGTTTCGTATGTCGGCACAAAAAGACAGAGAAAAATTAAAAAAATAGTTTTATTGTTACTAGTACCTTATATAGCTTCATATACATTTAGTAAAAAGCTGTTATTTTGAGATTACAAAATGACACCTGAATTTTCGAATATGACAATTTTAAAATGTAATTTGTGAACACAAAGATTGATTATTGTCGTGGCAAAGTTTACGCTAAAACTATTTCTTTTGCGTAGTTATATCGAAATTTTGTCTGACTTCAAACATCACCCTTCGTGTATAAAGAGTATTATGAAAGTATTTATTACCAAAGTTATAATAAAATGACAAAAGCGAGCGAAAACGGGCAAAGTTTAATTAAAATTCAATTCACGTGGTAGGGTGGTTCTATAATAATTATATTTCAAAGCACGGTTTTTTACTTTTATCTTGCATAAACAAGGACAAAAATAACTAGCATTTTACTCGTACCAAGACCTACCTTTTCAATTCTATTTTATAGAGACAAAAAATTTAGATATAAATTAGAGAAGACTGGTGTGTTTGCGTTTTCTAGAGATAAGTAAAAAAAACTCTGAAACAAAAATTAAAATGTAAAGAATAAAAATAAATAAAAGTGTAATATTGTCAGTAATAAAAAACAGAAAATAAAGAAATAAAGTTTTTCTATTAAATAAAATCTAAATATTAACAAACATGTTTTTACATTCATTATTGTGGCTTAATTACCTATAATTATGTATTAATTATTATATGCATAATTAAAAAAAATACTGATCTTAAATAAGTCCCAAGATTTCTATTAAATCTTGATATCATTTCCAAAGCTATTTTGTAAACTAATTACAATAAAAAATAAATATAACCAAAATTCATTCAAGAAAAAAACTGCCTTTGATAATAGTCTCTATTACTTACAATATAAAATAGAGTCTCAATGCGTTCTAAATATTCATTTTTAACCGTTAAACGAAATTGTATACTATAATAAATTAATAATAAACATAGTAATAGTAAACAATAAAATTATTTGAAATACCCGTGATTTACGGTACTCTCGTTTTATGATCTAACCTATAAGTCAGAACAATAACCATGAAACCCATCACAACTGCGTCAGTGTTGATAATAAAAATTTTACAACGTTACATTTGTATTCTACTTTGAGACCGCACAGTTAAAATATAATAATATTAGTAATAAATAAATTTAAAAAAAATAGTATACTTTCTTGTACATATATATTTCAGTTAGCAGTAAATAAGTAACTATAAATATGGTGACATACTTTTATATGGTATGAGAAATTCACTGCTGGGCCATAAACCATTTGTTGACGGAATATATGGGACTAATCAGCACGCCAGCCCACGACGTTTTGGCAATTTCATACTCTGAGAAATCCACAGTTCTATATTCTCCCACATACGTGGAACTACAAAAGCATTTCTCAGGTTCAAGTTTCCTCACGATGTTTTCCCTTCACCGTGAGTGTTACCAATACAAATTAGTAAATGTATAATTGATAAAGATAATTAAAAGTCGTTATACACATATTTCAAGGTAGTAAATTAATTCGACGGTTGTTATCGATCGTAGCAAATTACTTAGCAGTTTGTAGCTACGTAGAAAAATACCAGTTAGTTCTATTTTTAAGATCACTCAGAAATCCACTTCAGTGTATTTAAGCAGAATACGTAATTATGACGGTGAATAAAACGAGTGAAAAATACCAAGTGAAAATTATTTACAACTTCTTAACATTTTTACACAAAAATATTAGAAGCTACCATTTGATATTTATTAAAATTATTTAATAACATAACAAAGTCATCATTTTATTCACAGCTAAAAAAGCGATACATAAATCTCTCTAAGATTAAGGCTGAGTGCACCGGTCAATGTTAACGTTAAAAATTCGTTTAAAGTTATTGTTAGGCAATAAATAGGTTGCACCAATTGACAATGGTTAAAATGACGTTACGATTTAACGTTAACTATTACGGCTCGATGTTGGCCGGTTAACGTTATTGTTATTGTCAATTTTTGAATCAGTTGTAAAGTTCAATAGTAAAAACTTTAAAATATTATGTCGTTTCTGAGAGACATCCTGTAGTAAACTGAAAATGGTTCGTCCGATGACGAAACTAGTATATTTGAAGATAATTTGCGTCGTAGGAAGAAAAAAGTTTATCTTTCTAGAATTGATCGGTTCGCAAAATGGGACGAATAATTATTCTTGAACAGATTTCAGGTTTCTAAAAAATTAACCAACGCATGAATTGTACTTAGGAGCATTTGTTAAAACAGCTGACTATGAAGTACGAACTATTTCTTTTTACACGTTATTAAAATTCAATATGCATCACAAAATATAATATATGATATACTTGTGTTACTTTTCTCCGAATTAACCATAGATATAACAATATATCAATACTTAAATATCAATACTTAAATATCTAATACACAACTTCACGGAAACAGATGCAAAGTAAACAACAAAAGAAAGTAATTACAACGTATTGATTTTTGCGCGCAATTAACATCTGGTTACAGATATAACAAAAACTTGCCAAGTAAAAAATGTTACCCTCTTTGATTTTTGGGACTAATTACATTGTTTACACAGTAACCCGAATAACTTTAACTATTACAAAACGTTTGATGGTGCAACTGGTTTTGGTAAATGTAAATATTAGTGGCTCTTGTCATTGTTATAGTTAACTTTAACGGTTACAACAACCGACATTTTGGTGCAACTCAGCCTTAGCAAAGTATTTTTATAGGCAATAATATTAATATCATACAGAAATAAAGGTTATTTTTTATGAATATAACTAATCGTGTGTATAAAATAAAAAATGCTAGAGGTTTGGAGCTATACCATACGCCTGTTTCTGAGCGGTGGAATATCAATTCGACGTCCGCAGGTTCGAAACCCGGCATATAGCCGAATTTTTCGAAGTTCATCTCCATTTCCTAGTTTCAATCGGGAACACTATCAGCTGACGGTTAAGAAAAACATCGTGAGGAAATTTAAACGTAAGAAATGTTCTTGTATAGTACCACCGTATCTAGGAGCTTATGGGATTTCTCGGAGTTCTAAATCGCCAATACGTCGTGAGCTAGCGTAATGATTATGCCTATTCCTTTCTTCGGGAAGAGGCATATGCCCTTATAGTGGGTCTCTTATTGATTAAAGTGATGATGGTGATGAAATAAAAGTCTTTCAAGTATTTTAATCATTTCTATCCTGTCAAAATTTTGTAGATAATAGAAACTTGCTGATACGTAATCCTTTAGGTAAATTTTTGAAGGGATGTTTTTTTTATGTCTTAGGTGACAAACGGACAGATGGGTCACCTGATGTTAAGTGATCACCACCGTCCATAGACACTTGCAATACTAGGGGAGTCGCAAGTGCGTTGCCAGCCTGTGTTGGGGGAGGGAGGAAGGGAAGGGGAAAGGAGAGGAGGAAGGGGAAGGGAGTTGGGCCTCCGGCGCTCCCACTGACCGAACGAAACGCAACAATGCAAGCACTGTTACTTCACGTCGATTTTCTGTGAGGGGGTGGTACTACCCCGAGCGAGCCGACCCATTCATGCTGAAACCAGTAATAGCTTCAGCGTGGCTCTACCCCCTTAAAAATGCCTTTTATATAGTCTATTATTTATTGTTCATAATATTGATTTATTTATTAAAGAAAACATGTTGTGCCGACCCTACTTAGGTGGGATAAGGGTAATGATGATGAGGAATATTGATTTATTTAATATTGGTGGTATTTTGCGTAATATAGCATCGTTATTGTGTGTAAGGGAATAAAATGAAAAATAGCACGGACCATGAATTCCAAGCCATCACAAAATCTTAAAGAGTTCTAACAGATAGATGCACATGTGTAATCAATGTTGACGGTGTTATTACAAAAACGTTAAATACTTGCTGTAAAAAGGTTTCGAATTAAATGCACCGCGCTCGCCCGAGGCAAGTTCGCGTTATCCTTTTTCGCAAGTCTAACCTTATCTAACCAAAGGGAGTATAAAGAGCAAGATGGCGAACATTCAGCGACCGCGGTGCCGAAACCTTTTTAAAGCAAGTATTCAATACGTATTTAACTTTTTTGTAATAACACCGTGAAAGTGCAAGCTGTTAGTTATTTTTTGTAAACTTCGGTTACTTGAACCTACGTCTTGTATATTAGTAACATTTTGCGTATTATAGTTTCGTTTATGTGTACATTCGAAATTGATTAGAAACTGTCAGAAAAACTCTCTGAACAGTTCTAGCAAGAACGATACCATTTTGGTTAGAATACTGACATCAGCCGACGCCATTTAATCTAAATTACGAAATAAATACAAACTTGAGAATGGCAAAAGATTATCTTCAATAAGGAACATTGGTTGCCAGTGTTGAAAAAGAAGAAGTAAAAATTGAGCAGATGTAAGCAATAAAATAAATATACATTATTTCATAAAAACATGTACTGTTTTCGCGAAACGTGTATTAATCAATAAACATAAATTTATCTAATGAAGTCGCTGGTCCAATTGATTTATAGTATTTGTATACGTATACAGTTGTAGGTGCTGAAATAAACCAGAGCTAGAATAAAATGCTAGTTGATTACAAAGCTGACATTGATGGGAAAATGCACTTTAGTTTAGAAACACATGTTATATAGAGAATATTGGATGCAGGCGTTGATTGCTAAGAACATAAACAGAAAGATAGTTACATTTCTATACTTATTCATTTTAATGAGTTAACATATTATACATATACCAGGTGAAAGGTTAGACACTAGCAGTATTCTGGGATATGACACTTTGTGGTCACATTTAACACATAGAATAATAATATCAAAATAAATACTGATGAATACTGAATACTGAAACAAACAGAACCTTAGGTAAAGTTTGTTCTAAAAATTTCAAAACTACGGATAATAATTAAAATAAACCTAGGTTGAATGACCGGTGATAAAACTTGCGAACGGAGAGCCGGAGTTAATAACTTTCGGTAATAAAACGGACAATAAACCCTTTTGTTTGTTTGAGTTTCGAAAAATTATCCTTTGTTAGTTGGTTGGCTTCACTTTTAATTCACCTGACGGTTATTGATACTGTGCTCTAACAACTCTAACAGACGATTACAGGATTGAGTATAATTTTTGTATGTTTCTACATAACTCGGTCAAATATTAAGTACCTATTTTTTTAATTGATTTAGAATGAGAATCGAGTGCAGAGTGTCCTTTATAAACATTACAACAGTCTAAACATTCACCTGGTATATGTTAGGATTGTCGGTAATAAAATACCGAGTGAATTTCCAAAAAATTTCGGTAGTTACGTATTAACGTCACTGCAACTGAACTTGGTCAAATGCAGACAATCTACACCTGGGCCATGTGATTGATATCTTGCTGTGTATATTAATAAGTGGCCTATTTATTTTTCTCAATTTTCCCTTCTCTGTTCGTTTAGGTTAGACTTGCGAAACAGAGACAGCGACACTGCGGTGGTGTTAATACGTAAATACCAATGTTTCTTTTGCAAAAGGGCAGCTAACTGGCAGACGGCCATCTAACGTTAAATGGTTACCGTCACTGGATAACTGCAATGCAAGGGGCATCACCGTTGTGTGGCCCACCTTGAAGAACGTGTTTTAATCCCTTTTCGAAGAGCTTCATGTCATAACTTTGAAGGAACACCGTACCAGGTAACGCATTCCACAACGCTATCATACGGATAATAAAACTTCTTGAGAACTTTACGGTTTTAACCGTTCTGTTGAGATTTAAGGTATGAGCATCAGCAACCAGCCAGCGACGGGTGGTGCAAATTTGGAACAGCGACGAGGGCACCATATCGAATAATTCTTCAAAACACTCTCTGTTTACACATATTGATTTGACCATAGAGACGATATTAAAATAATCTCACCGTTAGGTTTTTGAAAATCATTCCTCACTAGCTTTTGCCCACGGATTCACTCGCGTTAATATAGATTTGGCTTATCCCTCGGGAAGATTTTTTTTTCTGTATTGATGGTACTTTATGTTCTTTACTGTACTCCTAAAAACGTGATAGCAAAATTTTATGACCATCGGTTGAATAGTTAAGGCGTGGAATCGTAACAAGAAAAATGACTTTCGTATTTCAAATATTTACTTACAATTCAACAGATGTCGCTTCTAGTATTCGCTTTAATGTCTAAGATAGTAACGGTATTGGTTGTACCATTGTTGTTCACTTGCATATCCGATAAAAACGAGGTGTTGAAATTTTGTAGAGTAGTTTAGAATTGATTTATGACAGAGCAATACATTTTAGACGTGGTTTATTTTTAGAACTTATTTGTTTATTTGCGATACCTAAATCGATAATATCTGTACAAAAATGAATTATTTTGAACAAAAAAATATAATATAAGGAAAAGTATAAGAAAAAACACCGTGTATCAATTCGTAAGAAAATATAATGCATCCATTTTGTTTTTACTTATATTTTTTTAATGTTCAAAAATAAATCATTTTTGTACCGATAATAATAATATATTTATGAGATTCCTACTTTACGAACAACGAGAACTTTAAAAATACCATATAAATAATACCTTTACATTCGTTACTTCCATTTACACAGATACTGTTTGGTTATAATTTTTGTATTATCAAAAAAATTAAGAAGACAATTAATTATAATGATAAAACAAATATAATATAAAGGTCATGTATGATACTCATTTAATCTCATATATTATTGTTATCTATACATCCTCGGGAGTTACTTAGTGTTTGTTTCATTAAAATCGGTCCACTCTATCAAAAGTTATTGTAGTTTTAATGATGACGCGGCGTAAGTACGAGAGAAAAGTAGACAAGTAAATGGACTTAATACATTCATATGACTTTATTAATCTGTTTTTTACATAAGCTTCCACGCAGACTTAAATTATTTCTATTATACTTTATATTGTACATATTTGTTTATATTATGCGGTCATTATTATACCCAAACCACTCTCAATAACCACCCCATATGTAAGATCCATCCATTAACTGCCCAAAAGTAATTGTTATAAGTAATAAGGCCGCCTTTATACTAACCATGTAATCGAGTTGTTCAAGTATATCTATATTTAACGATATACAGTAAAGTAAATACAGAAATAAGAAAAAAAGTATATCTAAAGTCACATGTCACGTTTACTTACGAATATAGTACCTACACAAGGCCTGCTTTTATAGATAAAAAGTGGCTTTTTAGGGTAATCCTAAGGACATTTTCTGTTCTATTAATTTCGGTCTGATCAGTCTGAAGATGCTCTATGAAAGAACAAAACACGTGTAATCAATTGTAGCCATTACACGTTAGTCTGCAACATATTTTAATTAATTATATTTTTTTATTTTACACTTACACACCAACAGTGTCAACCGTCAACCAAGGACGCGTTATTAGTCCTATTTTAGTTACTAATATTTGGCTCTTTCTATTACTAGTTTCGGATTTAACTTGTTCAGGTACATCTCGCGCCAATACAATGAAACGGTTTTGGTTGAAGTCAGACGTGGTAACTGCCAATCAATTCCAAGCCAAAAAATTTCATAAGTTAATTATGGAAACCCGCAAAGTAACGCCTTCTTTAATCAAATATTCTAAGATGATGAAAAAGTTGTATGAAAATAAATCATCGTTATCATTAAATAGTATAAAACAAAGTCCCCTACCGCGTCTGTCTCTCTGTCTGTTCGCGATAAACTCAAAAACTACTGAACAGATTTTCTTGCGGTCTTTACCAGTAGATAACGTGATTCATGAGGAAGGTTTTGGTATATAATTAGTCAAGATTTTTATAATCAGGGCGAGACAACATCTGCCGGGCCCGCTAGTTATAAATAAAGAGTGTAGAAACTAATTATTGCATAGTAAACGTATGTGAAACCATGAAAAATTGTTAGTACAATGTAGGAAAAGAACAAAACTAAAATGGTTATTTAAGTTTATGACCACCCACATTCATTTCAATTAAAGATATAAATAAAGAAAACACCAAACAGTCGTTCAGTCAACTTAACGGTAATATACGATATTAAATCTACACGATTAAGCTTTTATTACTAATAGTAACAAATCATAACTCACAACCTCTATAATTGCACGGTAGGCGCCAACTTCTATGTAATAATAATAAGATTAACGATCCTCTAAAATTACTGTCACGCATTATCCTCACACCGCCCGTTATGAAAATAAAACATTCAATCGAATTGTTAAGGTTTCATAAAATACTATCAATATTTTAAAACTATAAATATTCTGTGCATACCTTTGAACATTTGTTTTGAAGAATGTCCCAGGTTTAGTACGAAGAGATTAGGGCCACGCTAAGCTATTACTGGTTTCAGCATGAATGGGTCGGCTCGCTCGGGGTACTACCACCCTCTCACAGAAACACCCACGTGAAGTAACAGTGCTTGCATTGTTGCGTTTCGTTCGGTCAGTGAGAGCTCCGGAGGACAACCTCACATAAAACGTTGATTCGGTTCAAAGATCTTCACTGTACCTCGGTA
The DNA here is from genome assembly GCA_036509395.1 of Antheraea yamamai. Taxonomy (NCBI): domain Eukaryota; kingdom Metazoa; phylum Arthropoda; class Insecta; order Lepidoptera; family Saturniidae; genus Antheraea; species Antheraea yamamai. The sequence continues at coordinate 7,171,633 of AP028433.1, forward strand.
AGTATACGTACATAGGTGATATTGAACTAAAGTGGCTACAGTGACACCTTTTCTTTAAGCATATTATATGACTTTCATTAATTTAGGAACTTAGGTCAACAAATAACATGTCAGTAACTGACAAAACTTATTTAACACTAATAGTAAGCTTACATGAAATCTTTGCTGTCTCAATTGCTCGTGAAGGCAAGATTGAATGAAATCTCAGTAGCAGCATATCCAGACTCCACGTTGATAGACGTAAACGTGGCTCTTTACAATGAGTATGTACGTGTGTCCAATAAAATAACGTCTAAATACAGTGTTAAATCCACATCTACAATAGGAGAGTCACCGTTACTTCACTTCTGACGGCAAGTGCAAATTCAAATACGTACAGCTAGCTGTACATGCAAACATCTGAAAATAAATTTGATAAATTCATCTGTCAATTATAAAATTGTCTGCGTAATTCACCAGAATGTTTGTATTTAATCGATCACTTGTCAGTGTTTCGCGGTCATGGACGAAATGAATATCTGTAAGCTAAAAGTTTAAAGACGACCGTCTTAAACCAGAAACTTCGCGTGAATTGTAGCGATACCAAACAATAAAAAACAAATGTCAATCTAATTTCCCTTAATGATTAAGATAAATACGTAAAAGACAATAAAACAAAGTTCACGATGTCGTTACACGAACAGCAGAGCTTTAGGAAGTAACTCGGAAGCGTATCCCGTAAATTTGACTCTTAAATGCGGACATCATTTATTCTATACAAACGTATCCTCTGTTTTATTCTTCGACAATGGAACTAAAGCATATATTTTCATACCATAAAATGTATATCTATCACTGAGATATACCTATATTTATTGTTTTCCATAACTTACATATTATAAGACCTAAGAGCCTTTTCTAAACATACAAAAATTGCCCAATTATGTCGCCGTTTTCAGTCTTTCAGCGAATAGAGACGTAAAATATAATAAACAAAATAAAAAAACTACAGACACAGCCAAAAGCCTTCTTATTTTAATTTCATAATCGTTACATATTTGAAGAAGAAAATAGGGGAATACGGAATCGATATTTCACCTATTATACATAAGTATGATCAATCTCAGCTGCAGCTGTTTTTCACGCGCTCTACTCGATAGATCAAGCAGAGTGCGACAGCTATTAATAGGCTACTGTTTCAACCTATTTGTCAAATTTCTTGCAGACCGCATTTCCTCTTAATGTAAAGTAATTGCTATGTGGAGATCATTTGCAGAGAAAACTTTCGACAAAACTATATATGCATTGTTGTGGCGATAATTTTGTATAAATAAAAAGTTTTCATTCTAGGATGATTTTATTAATGACTAGCTTCTGTCCGCGACTTCGTCAGAGTGGAATAGTTACTTTGAGCTAACACTAACATGCACCGGAAGCTTTCAAAGGGAAAAAAAAAACGATTTTGAAACATTCTTCATTGGTGCCTCGCTCCTATTGGTCTTAGGGTCATGATAAGCCTTCCTCGATAAGTGAGCTATCTAACACTGAAATAATTTTTGATATCGGACCAGTAGTTCCTGAGATTAGCGTGTTCAACCAAACAAAGAAACCCTCCAAGTTTATAATATTAGTACAAATATGAAATAAAGAATGACGGAGCAATAATTGTGAATGGCTGCACTTAAAAGACAATCCTTCGCTAGGCCTAGCATATTACCATTTTAGCCTACATCGTCACGTAATAGAAAGGAAGATAGTGGTCGAACACAAACACTTATAAAGTAAAAAAACAAGTTTTAGGTTATCAATATAAATAATTATGCATTATTATCATCATAATTGAGTAATGCATTCAAATGTCTTCATATAATAGTAATTGCCTAATTACTGGAAATTAGTAACCTATTCCATACATATAAATAAATTTTAAAAAACGCCTGTTTATTCCACTAATTATTACATTATTAATATACAATTTCTGTATCATTAGTTTTCGTGGACCCCTCGTGAGGTAAAGACGTCCTCCAGAGAAAGCCAAGCGTCGCGACTCCTTGCAACGTCTATCCAGATCCTACTAGCTATAGATTGCAGTTCATCTTTCCACCGTGCTTTTGGCTTACCTATACTTCTATATCCGTGAGGCGCGTATCACAGAGTTATGGTTTCTGTTCATCTATTCCAATATATTATAATATATATATATAAAAGAAAAAAATCCACAGTTATACATTTGAACATTCGCCAAATCTTGTTTCATCCTTTCTTCGTATTTAAAATCGTTTTATGTATTACTGGAAAGGCAAACAGATAATCTTGTACTTAAATTAGGACCGGCTGAGTAATCGGGTTATATTAATTCCCAGCAACTGCATCTTCAATGTTTTTTATAATTTAAGTATATGTCCTTTCATCTCTATAACTAAATATGTGTACTAGCTTGCCGGAAAATCAGCACTTTATCTTATGGCCACTAACAAACACGAATACAGTGATTCTTTCAAATCACTGTAAAGAATTTTCACATTTTGTATTTTTTTTTAGCAAAAGGTAGCAAACATCGAACAACATAACGAACGATCCACCTGATGCTGACAAGTTACCGTCTCCTAACAACGCCAGAAGTGTTAGTGTTATGTTACAGACCTTAAAGAGGACTTTAGTTGTAGGTTGTAGAGACACGCTGAAGCTATTACTGGTTTCAGCATAAATGGGTAGGCTCGTCTGGGGTAGCACCACCCTCTCACAGAAAACCGACGTGAAGTAACAGTGCTTGCATTGTTGCGTTTCGTTCGGTCAGTTAGAGCGCCGGAAGCCCCCTTCCCCCCCCCTTCCCCCAAACACAGGCTGGCACGCACTTGTGACTCGCCTGGTGTTGCTAGTGTCTATGGACGGTGGTGATCACTTAACAACATCAGGTGACCCGCCTTTCGTTTGTCTCCTATAGAAAGCATATTTCAATCTAGATTCTAGAGAACACTTATGTTGTCACAATTTTACTAGGTTTCAAGTTGTAGGAATGAGCAACTAACTAGCAACGGAAGGTGCGAGTCTGGAATGGTGGCATCATATTAAAAATACGTACAGCCGAACATATAACATCTTTTTTTGAATTCGGTTTGAAGTACGATAAAGTTTTTACAATATATTACAATAATTAGTAACAACATTTATTTGTATAACAAAATATATTTAAACTTTTCGCTTAAAACTGCTTAAGAACACATGAACTAATTAACATTAAGCTTCTATGATTATTATTACTTATAGCTCATATATGTACCTTATTATACAGATGTAAGTAAAGTCACTAAAATACACTATAAGTAAATTCACCTTTTGCCTGCAAGTTTTTAAGTCGTATAGTTTGTTTCAGTACTTTTTAATTAACTTCAATAAAAGAGGAGATTACTATGTTCGCTTGTATGTTTTTCTTTTACAAACATATTACAAAATCTAATACGCCCTATTTCAAAACACTTGTGGAAAGATCGTAGTAAACACAGAATATGTGGGTAATTAATGTTGCAAGATAAATGAATAGGTACAAAAATGGTAATTACGATGATACAATTGTCTGGAGAAGTAACAGAAAGATGTCAATAAAACTGATAGCCTGTTTCCAGAAGAAACGATAAGAGGTAATTATGCACTCTACTAAATAAATATTATGTATAACATTTTCATAAATATAAATGCAAAATTACTTAGTTATTTTATAGGAGGCAATGATTTCTCAGTGACTCGTAAGTCTGTATAATATTATTTAACATTGTAAAAAAATAGACGTCCACATCGGTGTATCATTAGAACTTTATCCCAAACGTAACATGTTATTGTAATTTTTTATTCATTTCATACATTTCTGGTTATTTGAACAAAGTTTTGACTTGATCGAGATAATCATATGAACGACGCAGGATAATTATGACCACCAGAATTTGAATTATAGCTGCTGATGAATGATGGAAACGGCATTTTTATTTTAGCTATTGCTATCAGATACCACTGTTAACCGTCATAGGCCCAGGTTAATATTATTACTAGATTTTTATAATTCTTTATTTTTTTATAATTCTTTATAATTCTTACTAGGTCTTTTTCCTTTTATAGGTTTAGGCGTTTAATAACAATTTCACCTTATGTGGCATAAGCTTAAAAGCACAGAATTAAAAGTATATGCAACTACTAGGACAAATGTATGATAATTTAGCTACAGATTAAATTAATAAAGTATCATATAAACAAAATACGTAGTGTAAGTAATTGTAATATGCAGAGACTTACATAAATGTACTTGCACTTTTGATAAAAACTACAACTTAGTATTAAATTATTATATATATAATAATTTCTATCAAATTTTCTTTTAAGTATTGATAAACACGAATCATAATAATATTGGCAGTAATTATACCAAAAAAAATATAGAAAAGATATTATTTAGGATTTTGGGTAAGTCGATACATATTTTAAACGAGCTGTTATTTTCAATCATTAAAAATTTGCTATTTTGATATTACATACAGACACTTGATTTTTATTGTAAATCTTTAATTTTACACATATATACCAAGTAAGAAAACGGATCTAGTTTTGTTAATTATAATAAAAAAAAACCGTAAAATAAGACAAATATTACAAATAATTTTATTTCTTCAAATATACTTTCTATTAAAAACCCTTAACAAAGAAATATTTATAAAATTACACCACCACATATACATCAACAATAACTTTAATAAAGAATCTTTCTAAAGTTATCGTACTTTACACATTTATCAATGACTGCAATTTTTTCTTGAAGGTAATAATTCGTCATTTCCTTTTTTTGATAGGGACATTTTCGCATGTCCCAACAGAGTATTGCAGTTTATTTTATTACGCACACGAGAATTTTTTGTATGGATTTCAACAGCACAATCAATATTTGAAGGAGTTAATTGCGGCCCTTTCACGTTTAGTGGGTCTATAATGTTGGTCGTAGTATTGCACAGTGTCCCGTTCCCTATGGTTCTAAGTTCTTTTGTTGAATTCTGTGTTGAATTTAGTTTTAAAGCCGCGACTGTGTTAGTAGACTGTTGCACACTGGGCCTACCTGTTGCATTAACAGTAGGCATAATGGATATATTATTAACCGGGCCTAAAAGATTTGCTGGGGCTAATAATCGGTGTATAACTGGAGAATTTATTAATGACTGATTAACTGATGAAGACGTCGATATATTAGGTCTTTACCTATGAAATTGCCGTTTTATATTAAAAAATTTAAACGCATTTTTTTCATGTATTTTTTATTTGTATTAATCGAAGTAATCACCCATGCAATCAATGCATCTTTGCCAACGCAGTGGCAGTTTATTGATGCCCTTCTTAAAGAAATCAGCTGGACGGGAGGCAACAAATTCTTCAAAGGCATTTTGTACTGCCTCTCGGGTATTGAATTTTTTTCCCGCCAAGGAGTTATCCAAATTCTGGAAAAAGTAGTAGTCTGTAGGCGCAAGGTCTGGTGAGTAGGGCAGATGACGGAGAACTTCCAACCCCAGTTCTTGCAACTTGGAGACCGTCTGCAGTGCAGTATGAGGTCACGCGTTGTCGTGCAGGAGCAGCGGAGACGAGCGATTGACCAATACTGGTTGGAGATGTGCCAGCTTCTCCATCATTGTGTTCAGTTCTTCACAGTACACATCTGCAGTAATGCTCACCCCGTTTGGTAAGAAGCTGTGATGAACCACACCGGCGCTAGACCACCAAACAGTGACCATCACTTTTCTAGGGGTAAGTTTTCGTTTAGAGCATTGTTTAGGTGCTGAACCAGGATCCAACCAACTTGCTGAGCGCTTGCGCTTATCAAACAGAATCCATTTTTCATCGCAGGTAACAATGCGGTTCAAAATTCCTTCATTTGTGTGTCTGTTGAGCAGTGCAAGGCACGTCTCGACGCGTACTTCGCGCTGGCGATCATTGAGTTCGTGGGGCACCCATTTGTCAAGCTTTTTTACCTTGCCAATTTGACGCAAATGGACCAATATTGTTTTGACGCTAACGTCGAAAGCTGCTGCTAATTCACCCGTAGATTGTGTATCATCAGCTTCCACAATCGCCTTTAATTCGTCATTGTCGACCAAAGTCTTCGGACGACCACGAGGTTCATTTTTCAGGTCGAAATTCCCAGAACGGAAGCGAGCAAACCAATAACAGGTGGTGCGTTGGTTTGTAGTGTTAGCTCGCGTAAACGTCTGTTGATGTTGCGTGCCGCTTGTGCCGCGTATGCTGCATTCACGACGGTTAACTCATATTGCCATAATTACTTTCGAATTTTTAACGTATCCATGATGACAAAAAAGATTGTAAATGCGATGAAAATGTAACACTAATCAATAAACAAATGACTACTTTTGGAAAAAGAATTCCATGTTTATTAAAAGTAAAATTAATTTGAAATTAGAATTAACTTTGCCAAAAAAATTTGCTGGGGCTAATTATTTTGATTTGAAATGGCCAGTACTGCAGAACGGCAATTTCATAGGTAAAGACCTATTATTTGCCGGAATATTAGTTTTAATTACTGTAGAATTTGTAGTACAAGCCGTGATTTGATTAATATATTCGACAATTTCATTTGTTCGGCTTCTTTAGTAAAAGTTGATACAATTTCACAAGGTATTTTCAAAAAGTTCTCTGTTCCGTTTTCTGTGATTGTTAAAGTACATACAGCCTCTTCAGTTATTCCACTGTTGGGTCTTTTACCATTATACCGTTTAATGTAAAAATCATCGCGATAATAATATTGGCTGTGTTGACTGTGTGTACGTTCCATATTATAAATAGCTAAACCAGCCAGGAGGTCTCCATAGCGGCTATCTAAATTTCGATATTGATTTATGTACACATATTGAGGCTGCTGTTGTATTGTCGCTGCAGGCCGTTTCCCATGACATCTCTTAGTCGAATAACTTTGTATTGTTATTAGAGAAGAGTTTCGTAGTACTTTTCGGAGTTGTTCGTTCGCTTTGGTCAGGGTGCAGTTTTCGTGTTTCCTCAGATGAACCGTGCCTTGTTTTAATTTTCTTTCGTTCTGTGCATTCCACAATGAATACAAATAAACTTAAAATCGAAAGGCATAACAGTAGCTTTCTGTTGTAATTGGCCATATTTCACGAGCTAATTTGACGAGAGCGCGAGCTTCTTTAGTTGCGGTGCAACTGTATCAGTAGTTATAAATTTTATTTAAAGCGTCGATATGTATGCTCTTGTGACGTCGGTACGTTTTACAGGCGGATAGACGTAAATCTTTTTCACGTTCGTTTGTCTTGCTCCATTCTCTGAATAATAAGTGCAAGTATGAGACAAAGCTTAAGTAAACAAGTTTGTTATTATCGTTTGTCATTAATTTCGTTGAAAACACGGATAACTGGAAGAATCATATGCCGTTTGCATAAGTGTTTTTATTTAATTATAATTGTTAAATTAAGTAACCTGAATCATATTACAATATTCCAATATTGATTGCACAGTGGTACGACTCATGTAGATCCCAATCTTTATAATAAGTTGGAAGTTTTGGCTGACCAAAAACAAGAAGTCCACTTGTCAATTCCTAATACTCGCCTGGTGAGGTATCACGCCTAAGTTGCAAATTTATCGCCACAGACCTATCGGTGTTTATAAGACTGATTTTTTTTATTTCGAACTGACTACCCTTGTCCTACCAAGGCCTTAACAGCTTCACCGGACTACTTATACAACACTCATCAAAACTCATCCCTATTTGTAGGGATAACTTTTAGGCTCCATTTTAATTAATATGATCAATTATTGCCAAAATAACAATATTACCACCGAATCGTATAGCAACACACGTCGGCACTAATAAAATTCCTTTGAATTTCTTTTTAGAAATTCTTTTCTATATCATTATTACTATTTTGATTACGTTTCCTCTAACGTTGCTCAGATATACCACAGATCAGGTCACATGGTTATACGTCCAGCGAACAGAAGTTCACAAGAAAAACTATTTTTATTGTTAGCTATTTGACACAAAATTGACCATATTTCTGTTTTTTTGACAGCTGGCCCATTTCAAAACCCAATAAGGAA
>AP028433.1:7180211-7221211 GCA_036509395.1 Antheraea yamamai
TCTCTGCCAGGCATAGTCTAAGACACAAAATCACTTTTTTGTCTTGTTCATAAGGGTAATAGCTACTTTGTGACGTGGGCAATATTTTTCGTTGTAGAAATGAGAGCTGTTTGAAAAAACCTCACATGTAGATCATGTTACAAGAAACAAAGGAAGTAAATTTCATCCAAATTAATTGTGTCGATCGGATGTTGTCTATTATACCGCATCCAAAAAAGTAGTTTCGAAATAAAGACCCCACGAAAAATGTATCATGTCAGCGACTTAAATCGTTTGTTTTTTCTATTTAATACTTCTAATAAAGCGGGTGCAGTATTCAGGGTAACATATTTAGCAGAATTATACTCGTAAATATAAAGAGAATCATTTTGACACCGAGTTGACAGGCATCTAGAAATATTATTTTAAAAAACACTTTATATTGCTTTTATTTGCTTTTATTATTGCTGTTATTTTTTTTCAATTTCTACACGTTCAGTTTGTATATATCAATGTCATAATATAGTTATTTATTATAATGATTCCAAAAAATTGTCAGTTATCTACTAATTTCAGTAATGTAAATTTGTTTACATTTTATACAAGAGCAATTTACGTTTTATAATATTCTTTATTTGCAAGTTATCTAATATTTCAGTATTTATTTTCTTCTGATTCTATTTTTTTTATCATACATATATACGATAAAGATTTATGAAGCAAATGTAAAATCAATGTTTTGGATATTTCAGTGTTGTGTAATCGCTAATATTTTTTTAAGAATTCTTAAGGGTTTCAAAGATAAAAATCCATATTACTTGTAAAAAAATATTATTAGATGTAAAAAAATAATGTAGAGATATTTAATTTTTAATATTACCCCTGAAAAATAGATGTATTTTGATTATCTCCAATTGTATGTATGTTATTAATCAATGTAAAATCCTAATATCTGTCACATGACAAATATACATATTTTAAGAGAAAGAACTAAAGAAATTGATAGTTAAATTCATAAAACAATGTTTACTTAATTTGAAACAATTGTCTAAATTGTTGAACTAAAACAATGATCTAGTTGCTTTTACGTGAAGCGCTCACAACGCTCTTATCATTTTATTTCTATACTAGCTTCTACCCGCGACTTCTTCCTCGCGGAATAGTTACTTTGGGCTAACGCTAACACGCAGCGGAAGCTTTTAAAAGGAAAAATAACTCGATTTTGAAACATTTTTAATTGGTGCTCCGCTCGTATTGATCTTAGCGTGGTAATAGCCTATAGCCTTCCTCGATAATTGAGCTATCTAAAACTGAAAGAATTTTTCAAATCGGACCCATAGTTCCTGAGATTAACGCGTTCAAGCAAACAAACTCTTGCGGTGTTATTACAAAAAAGTTAAACACGTATTGAACCCTGGCCTTAAAAAGGTCTTATATTAAACGCACCGCGGTCGCTGAATGTTCGCCATCTTGCTCTTTTATCTCGCTTTGGTTACGTTAGGTTAGACTTGTGAAAAAGGATAACGCGAACTTGCCTCGGGCGAGCGCGGTACATTTATTAGGAAACTTGTTTAAACCAAGTATTTAATACGTATTTAACTTTTTTGTAATAACACGGTTGAGGTTTATAATATTAGTAATATAATGGTTCTTCTTCTTCGACCTAGCGTCTAATGGTTAATTAGTCTAATTGATTATAAGGAACTATATACATACTGCCTACGTAATTAAAGTTTGTATCTATTCGTATAAGTATAAATTAAGCTTTATTAATCGTTTCTGTGATTTTAGGTGGCCCCGTTGATCATGCAAAAGCGTACGGTCGGATCGCTTTCTCTTGTCCGTTCGATGAGCAGCCAGCTATAGATAACAAGATCCAGGAAGCTAAGCAGACAATCCTAACCCCGCTGATCTCTCTCGATACTCCCGGGAAAGCTACAGTCAGGGTTATAATCCTAGCTGACCCCGATGGTCACGAGATCTGCTTTGTCGATGATGAATCTTTCCAGCAACTGTCTCAAGTGGATCCTGCAAGCGATGCTGAGTTGGACAAGTTCATTAAGGCAGACAAATCTCGAGCCTAAAATTGCTTATTGTTGCAGAAATTAAAATAAGTATAAAAAATGTGATGTCATAAAACATTCCCGGTGTACGTTTTTTTTAAATTGTTATATAAATTTAAAGTCTATTATTGGTTCTATCTATACTTAAGTGACTTGTTCACTAACTATTGTGTACTTATATTTGGAAATAAATGTTAAATTGAATAGTTTTTTTTAAATATTTTGATTACCTTAATTACACTACACTTTCATTATACACTACGTCCGCGTGGAATTTCATATAGAAGCAATGGTTAAAAAATTACAGGTAAATAGGTGTATTAAAATTCAATATTAGCGATTTCTTTTGGCCGCACCCTGTGTAAAAGATTTTGTTTAACGAGACGCAGCGTGGTACTACCTATCTGATTCTCTGGACTTAATAAAAAAAACAACGAGTGGTACCTCAGACACGTCCTTATCAATATTTAATTGATATAACGCTCCACGAAACATGGATTTAAACTAATAAAAGGTCGCTTTCGCTATCGAGCCTCATCTAATGTGTTCCTGAGTTGTCATAACATGAACTAATCTCGGAAATACTTGTCTGTTTAATACCAGATATTTTACCCTCAACCAAAACAAATAAATACAATTCGAAAATAAAGTTTAATAACAAATTTTAAGAAGAACCTATTCGTAATGCAATCGAAAGAGTAATAAAGTAAAATAATTACACACATTAATTGGTTTTTTTTTTCTTACATTGACATTGATTGATTGATATAATAATTTTATGGTAAATAACAGACTTCTTTTTTATATCATAGGCAAACGAACAGGTGTGTCACCTGATGTTAAGTAACCACCGCCGTCCATTGACACTGGTAACACCAGGAGAGTCACAAGTGCATTGCCAGCCTGTGTTAGGGGGGGGGGGGGGGGGGGGTTGGACCGAAAGAAACACAACAATGCCAGCACTATGACTTCACGTCGGTTTTCAGTGGGTCGGGTGGTAGTACCCCGGGCGAGCCGACCCATTCCTGCTGAAACCAGTAATGCTTCAGCGTGGTTTTACCACCTACATGTACATTGTTTATAATGTTACAACTATGGCAACAATAACAAAACTACATAATGAGTAATCCAAATGCTATTTTTTCACGTTACGCTAACCGAAAACATACCTACATTGTTCAAATTAGTGAATGTTTTAAATCGAAATGAAACATAAAACAACTCTGCATACATAGTATTTATATTATCTATGTTCGTCTCTTAACGCTTCAGAACTATGAAGTGTAGAGGTAAGGAGAACCATCTCTGTGTATGGAAAAGTGTCCGTCAAAATGCGTTAAATTAGGGTGACGCTACAGTTGCAGCAGGGTTCATTGTTTTTCAATTATTTCAACAAGTTTTATAGAAGGAAATACTCAAAAAACACTAAATGTATTATTTAAAGTTCACAGAACTTTTATCACACTCCACGGTTTCTTACCGCTATATTTACATGAGTATGTCGGACTAGCGCCATTTTAAAGGGTCTTGGAGATATTATTTAGTGCTTAGAGCTGAACACTTTTTCAACATATATAGAACACAAAACTTCTAAAACAATGTTTTTATCGGCATCTATGAATCGTTATTGAAACTATATATTTTTGTTGTAATAATAGACACATCATTACATAGTATAAAATAAAGTCCCCTACCGCGTCTGTCTGTCTGTCTGTCTGTTCGCGATAAACTCAAAAACTACTGAATGGATGTTCATGCGGTTTTCACCAGTGGATAAAGTGATTCATGAGGAACGTTTTGGTATATAATTTCTCAAGGATTTATTTTTAATCAGGGCGGGGCAACGTCTGCCGGGCCCGCTAGTTATTAATAATTTAACAAATGTAAAGACAGCATTGAAACTATTATAATGAATACATTAATTTTAGACTCAAACTTAACGTACTTTATCTTAAGAAATTAACATACAAACAAGTAATTTCATTATTATTTATGTTTTGATATCTAAAATATTATAATTTAGATATCTGTTAAATTCTCATAAAAAATAAAAACACTTTTCTATACTTTCACGCCAAACTCTGAAATTATCTTTAGAAAAATAAAATAAAATAGAATTAATTGAATTTCGATATTACTATTTTGTTACTTTTGTAAATTGTATAATTTTCGATATTTTTTTAAACAATAAAAAAGTCCAAATCCTATCTCGCTGTGGTGGGTGTATGCGAGCAGAACATGCAGCGCAAGATAAGTACTTTACGGGGTAGCAAAGAATCTTCGGCAAATTTTCATTGACCTCATTCAGATAATTTGTACATATGATTTTTATTATGTCTCAACAACGATATCTATTGAAATACTCATATAGGTACCTACAATATTGAAATTAATGGCGGCGTCTGCAAGATCCACCTACTTTATTCATTCCTAAAAAGGGTTTCCCAATATGCTAAAAAAATGTATTTGGACATATCAACGCTGCCGAAAATCCGTACTGTGTTATAATTGGTGACAGCCCGTAATATCATAGCAAACAATTGTGATTGCAAATTGCTATTAGAACTGAATTTTCATTTGTGTTTAACTGAAAGGAATTCCGCGAGACGGGAAGACGAAGAAAACGAATGATTTTACTTCTCAATATAACTATCCTCTTTTTTAATGCACATTATATTTTCAAGCCTTCTTCTATTATGCTTCCCGCGTTGCTAATATAATAACATCTAATTGGGTCGTTGACCTCTTTAACCAATAACACCAAGACACAATTTCTTAAGGCACAACACAGTTAACACAGTTTTTACCCCTGAAAGTAACCGCAATTTACATATTTATTACGTTGAAATCAATTAATTAATAGCTAGTCAATTGAGTTGGTAAACAAATGACTTCACAGGTTACTATTGCCGAACAAAGTTTATAGGGTAATCGCATTTTGACAGAGATATCCGGCCCGCAGATTACGTATACCTCACATGGTTCTATGTTGTCCTGTGCCAGAAAAGTATGACGACCAATGATTAAAATGATTTAGTTCCATTTTTTTTCGCTTTGATATTTACAGTTCCGAACAGTTTAGAAGTCTTGGTGGTCTAGTGGTTTGACCGGTGGAGTTTCGCCCCGATGTACGCAGCTTCGTACGCAGACATGTACAAAGGAATTTTTCGGAATTCCCGTACACTTACTAATTTAAATTGGTAACATTGTAACATGGTAACAACTGCGCATGTATCAGAGTTTGAAATCGCCAATACGTCGTGGGTCGGCGTGGTGGTTATGCCCATACCTTCCTTGGGGAAGAGGCCTATGGCCCTGCAGCTGGTTTTTTATAGGCTGATAATGATGACGATTTACAGTTCCCTGAAGTCATAGAAGTTACGTAAGAATCTGCATACGCAAACATTTCTTTTTTGTTGCGTGCAATTTTAAATCTGTGATGCCTTCTAAGATACTCATGAAAATGACATGCTCTAGTACGCAGTTTTAACCCATATCATTTGAAGTTATACTTCTTTTCGCGCGTTAAGGAAAAATGATGAGAGTAAATTTTTACGATGCGCGCGCACATCGTCACGAAAACCCGACACCCTGAAGTTAGCTATAGTCAATAATTTGTTTCTTTGTATTTGTTGTTTGTATTTCTCTGTATTAAAACTTTCAATGTATTAAATATCTTTTTTCTATTGTTAGTGTCGTTTTTTCTACAAACGTAGAATAAGGAGAAAGATAAAATTTTTGAAAATGTTTTATCTTGTTACGTCAAAGAAGTATAACTTCTAACGCGTGTACATAAGTACACACATACTTTTTTTTAATTGGATGAAGATTAATACTAGATTTGACAAAATCGCGTCGAAAATAACCATTTTTTTTAATGTGTAGAAAATTATTATTATAATAATAGGTCTTTACCTATGAAATTGCCGTTCTGCAGTACTGGCCATTTCAAATCAAAATAATTTTTGTTTGGCTGAGAATTCTAATTTCAAATTAATTTTATTTTAAAAACATGGAATTCTTTTTCCAAAAGTAGTAATCTGTTTATTGATTAATGTTACATTTTCGTCGCATTTCAACCTTTTTTGTCATCATGGATCCGTTAAAAATTCGAGTAATTATGGAATATGAGTACCGTCGTGGCAGCAACGCGGCACAAGCGGCACGCAACATCAACGACGTTTACGGAGCTAACACTACAAACCAACGCACCACCTGTTATTGGTTTGCTCGCTTCCGTTCTGGGAATTTCGACCTGAAAAATGAACCTCGCGGTCGTCCGAAGACTTTGGTCGACAATGACGAATTAAAGGCGATTGTGGAAGCTGATAATACACAATCTACGTCTGAATTAGCAGTAGGTTTCGACGTTAGCGTCAAAACAATATTGGTCCATTTGCGTCAACACACAAATGAAGGAATTTTGAACCGCATTGTTACCTGCGATGAAAAATGGATTCTGTTTGATAACCGCAAGCGCTCAGCAAGTTGGTTAGATCCTGGTTCAGCACCTAAACAATGCCTTAAACGAAAACTTACCCCTAGAAAAGTGATGGTCACTGTTTGGTGGTCTAGCGCCGGTGTGATTCATCACAGCTTCTTACGAAACGGGGTGAGCATTACTGCAGATGTGTACTGTGAAGAACTGAACACAATGATGGAGAAGCTGGCACATCTCCAACCAGCATTGGTCAATCGTTCGTCTCCGCTGCTCCTGCACGACAACGCGCGACCTCATACTGGACAGCAGACGGTCTCCAAGTTGCAAGAACTGGGGTTGGAAGTTCTCCGTCATCCGCACTACTCACCAGACCTTGCGCCTATAGACTACTACTTTTTCCAGAATTTGGATAACTCCTTGGCGGGAAAAAAATTCAATACTCGAGAGGCAGTACAAAATGCCTTTGAAGAATTTGTTGCCTCCCGTCCAGCTGATTTCTTTAAGAAGGGCATCAATAAACTGCCACTGCGTTGGCAAAAATGCATTGATTGCATGGGTGATTACTTCGATTAATACAAATAAAAAATACATGAAAAAAATTCGTTTAAATTTTTTCATACAAAACGGCAATTTCATAGGTAAAGACCTAATATTAAGATATAAACATGTACCATGGATGACTTTTGCATAGACATTTGTCAAATGTAGTGCATTATTTTTTTGTATCTCATAAAGTTTAGACAGCCTTACCGTAACAAGCGTATTAGAGTATGTTGTTTTTTTACAGTATCTGAAACTACTTACCTTACCTTTGAAAATTTGCATGTGAGTTCTTTTTATACTGTAGCCGGCCCGGCAGACGTTGTCCCGCCCTGATTAAAAATAAATCCTTGACAAATTATATACCAAAACGTTCCTCATGAATGACTTCATCCACCAGTGAAAACTGCATGAAAATCCGTTCAGAGTTTTTGAGTTTATCGGGAACAGACAGACAGACAGACGCGGTAGGGGACTTTATTTTATACTATGTAATGATAATAAACTACAATGTACTTACTTATATTTGCAGTACTCTGAGAACTCAGAACAAATTTCCAAGAAAATTTGTTTATGAAATACGTAAATATCACGGTTAGTATGTATCTGTTTATAATAATATAAACAGGTAAATTAAAACAAAGGATTATATATTGTTCACAATTATTTTAACATTAAGATAGCAGAGTATTATTAGATTACCTTTGATATTAATAGGTTTAATAAAACTACAGATGTCAGTGAAATATAGATGAAAAATATAAACAACTTTAAATTTTTAATAATATGCAAAAGTCATGGTCGTTCGTTTCAAGAGCAGAAAAAAAGTAATAGGAAATGTAAATTTTACGCTGTGTTCAGCAAGCGTGCTTTTAAATAACGGTTTGAATAAATTGACTTCAGAACGTTTACCCGCCGCGCCGCTCCGTGCTAGTTCGAGGTTTTATTTACGCTGTAAGTATTGCGGATCGCTGAATAATGTTCCCGGTTATACAGAGAAAGACGGCGTGTTATTCGAAAGTTAGCAATTATGGTGGCAGCTTGACTTGTGGCGCGTATAGTTTATTACTTAAAATTATACTGCCGTTCTACGTGGTACTTCACCACGTTACATCTACGAATAGTAATTAATACTCAGTATAATAAATATGTTACTGAAATATCTTAAACGAATTATTAAAAGGAATAAACTATCATTTACGTATATCGAATGGAAATTCTTGATTCACATGTCTATAGTTGTTGGTGCAACGGAATCCTTTTTAAAATCGTATCTGGATACTTTATTGGAAGCTATATTTTAACTAATATGTATTTAACTAAAATCTATTTCATATAGTATTTGATCAATCTAATTATCTTATTAATATTCACCTCATCATGAACGCAGATTAAATTGATATTAGCTGAAAAACTCCTAATTTACTTCGAACCATCTAACTAACTAATGAAATCTGAGCGTTGTACACGCTCGAATCCAATTATTTATCATTCGTGGCTTCGGCAATATCACGTCGATAATAGATCTACGACCTGTCATAAATTTCATTGCAATCGAGGATCCGGCTGATCAATTTGTACGGGGGAGCTGGGCGGGCGGCCGGGCGGGAACGGGAGCGCGCTTGCGCGGGCCGCGAAACGGGCGGGTGCGGGTATGGCCGTGGCGCGGCAGTGCGCGAGTCGTCGCCGCCTGCCGCGCCGCCATGGCCGCGCCGCACCGCGACCGCTGACCGCACCACTCGCGCCCGACTCCGACCGCGCCCGACTCGCTCCCCGCACCGACCCTCGTCGACCTCCGCGGCCCACACCTCGCCGCGCCGCCGCTAGGTAAAGTATCCGGATCCGCCGCGACCCCGAGCCCCCGTCGATTGCGGTGCTGGCGCGCGCTTTGTTCTGCCGTGCCGCCGCGCCGGCCCTGACGACGCACGCGCTCGTGCCTCGCGATTTCCCTCCGACGTTCATGACGATAAATAGGTAACGTTATCACGCAAAACAGTTTATCCCGGTCGATACTTTATCCTGATACTTCTGATCTTTCGGACTGTATCCTGGTCGCATACTCTGGCTCGGTGTCCATCCGTACCCGACGGTCGTGTGTTGCGCGTCCGACTGCTCCGATGCTCTATCGGTTAGTCACTGAGACATTTACTTTCTTAGGTGTATTAGAGCGTGATTGCTTGATGAATTTAAAGATTATTTTCTTAGTTGCAAGTTAGCTGTTGGAAGGTAATGCTTGATAGCGATTATTCAGTGTTACATAATGAAACATCGGGTCGCCTCATCGAGCGGGCGTTCGCTGCCAAACCATTTCTCTTACCACAACACCACATATTCCATAATATAGAACGTTGAATTTCTGTTCACTAATTTGCTTAGATATTTTTGTTTATTGCTCTTTGTAAATTTATCATTTCAATGTACACGTAAACTAGCTTTTCCCATATTATCAAAATTATTAGTAAATGTTTTATTTGATTTGTTAGTGATTAAAATATTAGATATAAATATTTGTTATTTCAAAGACTAAGATTTCGCAAATCGAGTAATGAGTGTTAATTATACCAAGACGGCATCGTCGGTGGTACAAATCTGAATAGTCCGCGAGCTTTCGTTCGAGTCGGCCGGTGGCCATGGAAAGAGAAGTTCCTCTAGTTAGGCGTCTGTCACTATGCGGAATCATTGGAAAACCTTCCAAATGCGAGGTACTGTTATAATTATTAAAATATTTCTGTAACATCTAAAAACACGTCAATTAATAAAAATGTTTAATGTACAAAGATTTTGGATTTGTAATACTTTTCAAGAAAACGTAATTGTGTTAAATAAAATCAGTATATAAGCCATAACTGTACAAATCTATTGACAATTTCGATGTTAGAAATTTTACAATATCTTGATTCATACCTATTAACGGTATTATAAAATTCCGTGTATCGTCTGTTATGTTTAATAATAATATGTCTACTGGAGCCTTTTCTTTTTTATTTAATAGATAAGATAATTTTTCTAGACTTTAGGTACTACAAATGTATGTGCGCAGATTATATTTTTAAATAAGAAGCACAAAGACGAAAATCCAAACTAACTTTCTTGAATCTTTGGGTAAAGAATTAACGATTCCGTGAATTATTAACTTTTATAAATCTAAAAAAAACAAGTTACATACCTATTTTCTTCAAATAATGTTCTTGAATAATAATTATTCAGGTGTTAATGATCTAATGCTAAAGGTTTGTTATTATTCGTTTTCATATTGTCCTATTTCACCCTCGGGGAGTACATGTGGACCTGAATAATACTTAACAATTAGATCTCAGAGTTGGACCATAAACTAAACAGTGATACCAAAACGACGTGTTCGGATTATTTGTTACATACAAAATCTAGCTTCGACCCGCAGCTTCACTCCCATTTTAATTCTTGTTAGTACTATTGTACCTACTTTTCAATTCTAGTTATGTAATATCGTGTATTTATTGTTTTCCATGTATCGTTTTTTTATACTCAATCCGTGTTATTACAAATAAGTTACATACATATTGAATATTTGCTTTAAAAAAATATGTATTCTTACGTATTAAATGCACCGCGCTTGCCGACGGCTGCCGCGGCAAGATCGTGTTATAATTTTTCGCAAATCTAACCTAACCGAACTAAACAGAGATAGAAGAGCAAGATGTGGAACGTTCGGCGAGCGCGGTGCATTTAATACTTAAGTATGCAATTTTTTTTAAAGCAAATATTCAATACCTATTTAACTTTTTTGTAATAACACCCAATAGGTTTTAGCGTTTGAAAACATTCTCACCTGATATTAAATGACGTTGTGGTCCAAGATGGTAAACATGCCGGAGGACCACCTCACCGCCTCCCACTTCCCCCTCCTCTCCACTTTCCTAACCCCTCTCCCTCCAAACACAGGCTGGCAACGCACTGGCGACTCCCCCGGTGTTGCTAGTGTCTATGGACGGCGGTGATCACTTACGATCAGGTGACCCGCCTGTTCGGTTGCCCCCTGTAATATAAAAAAAAACATGCTGAACCTAGAGCGACTGATTTTCAAGTGCAGCTGTCGGACCACACTCGTAGGTGCTTGAGAATAAATTTTCAACTTGGCAAATAGCCAGGTGATCTTAGAAAAAACGCTATCACCATGCTATGACTCCATCACAATGTTATCATTCGTCAAAAGATACGGCTCAGTCGTAAAAATTCGAACTTATATCGACCGACGCGGAGGCCGAACACACTAACCACTGAGCCCATCATCGGTTGATAATGTAATAATCTATACAAGGAATAACATAATAGTATGTAGGCTTTGTAACTTTAAAATTGGCGTGTAAAGTTTAATAATAAACTGCTGGAATATTTTATTAATGATATTTAAATCTGGAGATTAATAGTATGTAGGCTTTGTAACTTTAAGATTGGCGTGTAAAGTTTAATAATATACTGCTGGAATATTTTATTAATGATATTTAAATCTGGAGATTAATAGTATGTAGGCTTTGTAACTTTAAGATTGGCGTGTAAAGATTAATAATATACTGCTGGAATATTTTATTAATGATATTTAAATCTGGAGATTATTAAGAAAAATTTATTATGATAATCTGTTTCTTGCGTATAAACCGAGTTGGAATTTCTTTTGAAGCCACTAAATAGTTCTGAGTTTACCAATTGGTTAGATTTTATCACCAGTCTATAACATACTCTTTTTACGACTGTTTTGAGATTCAGCGGAGTAAATTTACACAAACATAAGCGGCTATGTTTTACATTCTATTTATATAATAATATAATGTGTTTATAAGTGTTTCTCGCGTTATAAAATCAGATAGGTAGTGTAATGCACACTGCTAGAGTTATTTTAAACTACAGTTAAACTTGACAATTATTCTGGGATATTAACAATCTTGTCTTTCTAATGTACAATATATAGACAAATTGACTGAGTTATCTTTATATGTATACATACAACACGCATATACCTACTCGAAAATCTATTCAATACGGGGACCAAACTCAGGTCGGTCCAATTACTTCTAAATTTGATTATTTCATAATTGGATAAACATGACCTAAGGTCATATGTGTTATACTATAATAATGGCTTCTGTCGTTTATTTAATTTATAAACCACGTGTGTCTAGCTAAATTCAAATAATAAAGATGTATTTCTCTATAATTATTATTTTTATCTATTTAAAGCATATTATAAATTCACAACATTTTTTTTAATGTTTACTTCTTAGACACTTCGTGCTTGTCTAAAATAATACGATATCTTCATTTAATACAATGTTACTATAGTTTTAAAATACTACAATGTTTATCAGCACTACAAAGGACTAAAGAATTTTTGTAATCAAAGTATACTTTTACTTTAAAATGTTTATATATGTATTTCTCTGTCTGTATATTAAATTACTAGCCTTTGCCCGCGACTTCGTTCGCGTGGAATAATTACTTTGGGTTAACGCTAACACGCAGCGGAAGCTGTCAAGAGGAAAAAATACCCCGATTATGAAACATTCTTCATTGGTGCTCCGCTCCTATGCGCCTTAGCGTGATGACATATAGCCTATAATCTTCCCCGATAAATGAGCTATATAACACTGAAAGTATTTTTCAAAACGGACCAGTAGTTCCTGGATAACCCACTACAACGTCACAACGTCACAAACTTTACCTCTTTATAATATTAGTATAGATTAATATAATAAACAATACAAACAAAGTGGCGGTTATCACCTAGTCAACATTACAGTTAAGAGAGTATGACGATTGATATTTTTTTTGTTTTTACAAAGAAGTCAATCAAATAGCTTCGCTTTCGTAAAAACACTACAGAGTATTTATTATTTTTAATTACTCACAAGGATTTTAGAAAACTCTATACACAACGGTTATTTTACGATAATGAAATTTCCTGCGTTATTTTACTTGAAATCCACAATATTACGTTAAATCTATCATTTCTTAACTCTTTATCAAGATATTCGTTGAGATGTTAACATTATTCACGAATGGGTTTATTCTTACACACTTCAGCGCGCAATTATTAAACTTTATGTCTGGAACCACTTCCGTTGTGTTAAGTGCCAGTTTGCAAATGTGGGTTAGGTATTTTGTTCCACGTAGGAAAACTCGCTGTCCATATGTATATGTTTTTTAGGTTACTCGTACTACTTTTTGTTGTTTAATGTCGGTAGCAACTTTTTAATTATAGCTAATTGGTTCTCAGTGGTTATAATATAAAGAATAATATAATTTTATGCAATTATCCCGTATGTCTCGAAGGTCTATAGTATTATGTCTTCAGCATGAATTTGATGATTTCGTTTTTAAGACGACAAAAGGATAAAATTATGTAATATAATCTGGTTAAGTTATTTTGCCATGTAATTATGAATTGTGAATTAACAAAATTTATTAACACAAGACGATTTATATATCTTGTTTCATTTGTTCGTCTCTGTCCAACTGTTCCGATTTCCAATAGCGAGGTTATCTGAAATATTTTCTAAATTGATTAAATATAAAGAATAATATCGAAAACAGTAAATAAAATTGTAAATCGTAAAAAAACCGTGAAAAGCATTTCGCTGTCTTTATTCAACATAGTTTTGTGACGAATTCAGTATAACAATCGTTTATTTTTTTTACTTAATTATTTACTAGATTTTACGAATCTGACAAACTTTCATATTTGCTGATGTAGCTCCCAGTAAATATACATAATGAAAATGCAGTTCCTTTGAGGCTCCATTACGTCAAAACTATTGAACGTATCAGCATAAATTCCATTTCCTCATTTCCAATTATCATTTTCAATTACATTTCAAAACCATTCGATGCACATTTTTTTGTAGATTGATTCTATGCCACTTCCTAATGCCCAACGAAATGGGCGGGATTTTTTTAGTATTTCCATACTTTTCTTTTCTTTTATGCAAAAAATACTATCGATAGTAAAATTTACATTAGTTTTTACGTCCAAGAGAATAGGTTTTTTTTCATGATGATATATTTATGTTGATCCACTAGATACAATATGGAGATCTATTTTATTTATGTTTTTCGTATGAGTTCATTCATTCATGTACCAAGATTTTTTTTTTAGTATTTTATACGAAGTGAATTAACATATAAATCTACGACCCTGAGGAAAACAATCTTATTACTGCTGATAAGATGTTGATCTCTTTAAAAGAATCTATAAATTTTTAACTTTTCCTATGAGATTTGAAGGATTTCTCATACTTATTATGAAAAATTTTATAAGTTCTTTCAGTTTTGAAAGTTTTTACTATGAAGAATTAACAGTATGGAAAATTACTACTCTGGAAAAACATAAGATTCTTGGAACTATGTTTACATTAGTAAAAACGTACTATAACTTTATAAATACAGTAAGTATTACATTTGCAAAAGTTTAGTCTAGTCTTTTATAGGTGGTAGAGTTACGCTGAAGCTATTATTAGCTTATAGCTAATAGCTTATAGCTATTATTGGTTTACCCTCTCACAGAAACACCAATGTGAAGTAACAGTAGGTACTTGCATTGTTGCGTTTCGTTCAATCAGTGAGAGCGCCGAAGGCCCACCTCAGTTTTCCCCTCCCCATCTCCCTCTCCTCCTCTTCTCCTCTCCCTCCTCCAAACACAGGCTGGCAACGCACTTGTTACTAGTGTCTATAGTGTAGTAAGTGGTGATCACTTAACATCAGGTGACCCACCTGTTCGTTTGCCTCCTATGATATAAAAAAAAGTCACATAAACAAGATGTAAATATTTTCTTGCTATTTGCTAAAAAAAGTCTCATGTCTCTTTATTATGAATCGATAAATTAATTCTTCTGCTTTAATCTTAATAACGTTTTATTTTCTTAACCTTATTATATATTGTAATACAGTTGTCACATTTTTACGCTCTGTTTCTCATAAAATTATGTCTTATAAGACTTACTAATTCATTTTCAGTCGCATCTTTGAGCATTAAAAAAAAAGACGAGTATATCAAACCAAAAAAATAAGTATTAAAAAAACATCTATGTAAAGTTCAGCACCGAATGTTCATAAACCTATGCCGATACGTGTAGTATTTCTGACGTGAATCAAAAGAATTGCATTTTCATTATACATGTAATAAATAAGAAGATAAGTAATTTCAAAAAAATAATTTATTTTAACAAGTATATAACAATATATAATATCCAAATATAGGGGAAAGGTGTACGAGTTGATCCCCAGAGGTAAGAAGATCATTTACGATTGTACGCAAACGGCTAAAGCAATCAAGGTGAATTCTTTGGCAAAACGTAGCCCCATTTACCCTCTCACCTCAGTTCATTAGCAATGGCGGAATGAGCGACGTGATGGTTTTTGATAGTTTTGGGGATCATCTTGTACAC
Source organism: Antheraea yamamai (assembly GCA_036509395.1). Classification (NCBI taxonomy): domain Eukaryota; kingdom Metazoa; phylum Arthropoda; class Insecta; order Lepidoptera; family Saturniidae; genus Antheraea; species Antheraea yamamai. The sequence continues at coordinate 7,195,652 of AP028433.1, forward strand.
CTTTCCTCTAATCATCTCTGGGGTACCAAGGCTTTTTGGTATAATTTACAGCATTATTCTTTTTTTTTGTTATATCAAAATATATCACATTTAGCATTTCACGAATGAGATGATTAAATGCGTGTAAATATACAATATAGAATACCTATAGATTTTAGCATAACTATTGATCTATAATCGATAAATAATAAATCCATTATTAATGAACTGATGAGAACATTTACAAATAATTTAATACCTCTTTTTATGAATAAAATTCTTTTGCCATTTATTGCTTCATTGGGTCACTTTTCACCTGAAAATATAGTGACTGTGATTTTGGTTTACAGACCAAGAATATTATTACAAATTTGGCCAATGTATATATAACACTGACACCGATCACAACTGCAATAACATAGTTGTTTAACATTGAATTTGGTTTAAAATAGCTATACATCAATTTCCCATAACCTTTAGAAACTTGGCAACACTAGTCGCATTCCAAGCTTTAACTAAACCAAAATTGTATTAAATTTCATAAAATCAAATCGAAGGATAAATATTTCATATAATAAAAGGTCTCATCTTTCTGTCTGTCTGTCCGTTAGTGTTCTTGTCCCATTCCGATTTACTCATTTTCTACTGATTCTAATTAATTTATGAGTAAAATCCAGACAAAAAGAGAGATAAGAATGTCAAAATCGGCAACAATGGTTCATAGAACAGATATATTTCGTTAAATTTTTAAACAATACAAATACATATTGAAACTACAGACTTAAGAATATAGGTTTTAGTTTATGTATTCGTAAACTAGAAACTTTATATAATTATAAAGAAATCCTTTATAACGAAATTATTAGGACTATAAATTAATAAAAGATGTCCAGAAAAGAATATATAATTAAAAAAATACCCTTCATTACATAGTATAAAACAAAGTCCCCTACCGCGTCTGTCTGTCTGTCTGTTCGCGATAAACTCAAAAACTACCAAACGGATTTTCATGCGGTTTTCACCGGTGGATAGAGTGATTGATGAGGAAAGTTTTAGTATATAATTTGTCAAGGATTTTTTCATAATTAGGGCGGGACTACGTCTGCCGGGCCCGCTAGTAATAAATAAATAATTTCCTTAACATAAGTCAATTTAGGTTGTACATAGAGCGGTTTTATTTTATTCTGTTTAAATCGTTAGGAAAAATTTAAGGTGTTAAAAATTATTTAAACTTCTGTTCACGGGCTCTAAGAAAAAAGCAGCAGTTGTACGACACCATAATGTATATACACCAAATAAAACAAATAAGACTAGTTAACGTTTTCCTTTATAATTAGTAAACAATTATGGATATGCATTAGTATATTAAAGTCTTATGAACCAACCATTTCAATTATAATCATGTATTATATATGGTAATATCATGGTCCATGGCTAACATGCCAGCAATTTTGAGAGTTCCGCGAGATTAGGTAAATAGTTAATAGACTTAGTAATTAATATTTATATAGAGTATACATACCTCTCAAGTATTATTACATACGCTTTAAGACGTATAAATCATAGGAGCTATTTGTGTATTACTTATATTTACCAACTCATAAAGCACAAGTTTCAATTATAACTACTAATTAAAACACGGAAACCTTGACAGTTATCCATTCTGAGCGCTTCTTACACGACACGGTCTCTTTATCTCACTTATCTTAAGGTGGTTAAGCCTTCTAAAATTCTCCTATAACTCTGAAATTTACGACATGAGGAGATTTTACAGAACGCCCCCCTTATCTGTTTTATCAGAGTGTGTTGTGCGTTATACCGCGTCTGTCGGTCCGTATACAATATTTTGTCGTATATAGTAAAAGTCACGGTGCAAACTATACATGTTATTTCGTGTCAAAACATAAACTAATACGTGAGTAATAACAGCACATGTTCCGTTCACATCGAATGGCGTGCACACAGATTATGTTGACAGGTGTATTTGCCTGAACGGCTTCAATGAAATTTATCAGAATGACGTGAACGACGCCACTCTGTGAGTAAAACGAGTAATGCCTTGATTTGTTGGAAAAGGTTAGTGTTACAGATAATTTTGGTTATTTTTAAGGAGGTTATTTCAACACCTGCAAATATAATTTGTAATTTCAGTACCATATACGATGTCTGTCGATGAGTTCGTCAATTCCTCTGCATGGCTTACCAAGGTATTATGACTTTTTACGCATATTTTTTATTAAAGTCGAAAAATAATTGTGTAATTTACAAAAAATTAAATAAATTAATTGGCTAATGTAAGAAATTAAAGGAGTCTTTAACCGTTACATAGTATAAAACAAAGTCCTTTGCTACGTCTGTCTGTTTGTTCGCGATAAACTCAAAAACTTTATTTATTAAACTTAAAAAATATATTTATATTATATACTAGCTGTACCCGCAGTTCCGCACGCGTTTTTTTTAAATCGTATTAAAGAATTATAGAATTGTGAGACTATGTACAATTACAGAAACGCTCTTAAAGACTATTGTAAGTACGACGCGCACGCAACTAAAAGTAACATGTAACGTGTACATTAGATATATAAATACAAAGAGCGTGCCAAATGAGGTTTGTTATCAGCAACACATTTGGAACCTTAACACACCATATAACTACCTCAGTGCTCACTTACACTGTATAAGGAACTAACGAAACAATAACTTAAAATATTATTATTCAAATTTATATTTACATTACATTTAATATACATTGCCATTATTATAATTAAGATTTTGTGACTATACAAAAAATAAACGCTTGTCTGTTCCGCAAGAAATTGTATTATGGAACACTTTACGTAATACGTTTATAATCTAAGATCTTATTAGGAAGACCTCTATATAATTAAAGCTATTAATAATTATAATGTCGCATTGTAAACAATAAGTTGATAATTATTTCTCTAATTAAAAATAAAGAATGAGTTGAAATCTTGCTAAATTTCATGCAGACAAATTCGCGGGTAACAGCTAGTCTAAAATAGAATGAACTCAATTACTTTTTATTAGGTTCGCTATATACCAGTGAAAATCCCGTGAAAATCGATGTAACCGTTTTGGTGACAGCACAGCAGGCAAAGCCACGGTTAACAGCTAGTCTAAATTAAAATAAATTAAATTACTTTTTATAAGGTCCGCTATCTGCCAGTGAAAGTCCCATGAAAATCGGTCTAACTGTTCTGGAGAAAGCACTATGGGCAAAGCCACGGTTAACAGCTAGTATAAACTAAAATTGCCTAAATTACTTTTTGTAAAGTCAGCTGCCAGTAAAAGTTTCGTGAAAACTGGTCTAACCGTTTTGGAGATAGCATTGCGGGCGAAACCACGGTTAACAGCTAGCATAAACTAAAATTGCTCGAATTACTTTTTATAAGATTAGCTATCTGCCAGTGAAAGTTATCTGAAGATCGATCGAACCGTTTTGAAGATAGCTCTGCGGGAGAAGCCACGGTTAACAGCTAGTATAAACTAAAATTGCTTAAATTACTTTTTATAAGATCAGCTATCTGCCAGTGAAAGTTATATGAAGATTGATCGAACCGTTTTAGAGATAGCATTGCGGGCGAAGTCACGGTTAACAGCTAGTATAAACTAAAATTGCTTCAATTACTTTTTATAAGGTCAGCTATCTGCCAGTGAAAGTTTCGTGAAGATCGGTTGAACTGTTTTGAAGATAGTACTGCGGGCGAAGCCACGGTTAACAGCTAGTCTAAATTAAAATAGACTAAATTACTTGAAATAATGTCCGCTATCTGCTGGCGAAAGTTTGGTGAAAATCGGTCCAATCGTTTTGGAGATAGCATTGCAGACGAAGCCGTAGTTAATACGTAGTCTAATTTAGAGTAGCCTAAGAAACCCGCTATAATTTCAGCTATCTGCCAGTGAAATTCCTGTCAAAATCGGTCTAGCCGTTTCGGAGATTACCCGGAACAAACAGACAGACAGACAGACAGACAAAAATTTTAAAAATTGCATTTTTGTTATCAGTAGCGTGTATACTTTCGTACCCAAGTAGTAAAAAAATTTATTTTGATATTATATACAGACACTTCATTTTTATTATATGTATAGATAACTAGCGGGCCCGGCGGATCTTGTCCCACCCTGATAATAAAAAAACGTTGATAGATTATATACCTAAACCTTCCTCATGAATCACTTTATCTCTATTGGTGAAAATCCGTTCAATAGTTTTTGAGATTACCGCGAACAGACAGACAGACGTGGCAGAGGACTTTTCTAATACTATGTAGTGATTAAAACATATTGTGTTTTTACGCATATACGTTTTATATTTCATGCTTCATTTTAGGACGAGCCTATGAATCTATAGAAAATTTCGTGCCAAAGTTAACAGTACATCAATGATGGCCGCGTTAATTCCATAGCATCACGCGAACATTACACACATCATGCCCAATGTTATGACGATTCTTTTCCCTTCATTTACTATGGGAAGTTATTACGTGTGTATTTGTTTAAAATTAGTGTTTACTATTAGTGATTAAAATGGCTGTGAACGTTGGTTGTTAAACTGTTTGACTATCACATGTCTATATTGATACACAAACTTTTGCTCGAGACTTCGCGCTCTTTAATACGAGTTTGGCCTATCGCTCGGAAACAGTATTTGTTTTCTTGACTAAAGGTACCCTATATCTTTTCTATACCCCTGACAACCTATATCTATACATATGACAAGAATGTAAATTGGAAGTGCCTGTGCTTTTTAAATTAAAAAAAAATTGCAGATGTCTAGGAATAACTAATAAAATAATTTTCAATTATTTCTAGAAATGTCTGTATGTCTGTATGTCTATCTATCTGTCTTTTTGGATACGCATCACTGCTAAAGTATTGCATTCATCATAAAACCTCTTTAATAAAATGATAGAACAAATTTTCGGGTAACATTTAACCCTTAAAATCGGTTACGTCTGTAGGAACTCCATTCCCATGTTACGTACTAGTAACCTTTTTACTGCAACTCTCACTGTGCGTTATAAAATATATTAGAAAATGTCAAATGGAACGACTTCAGTTTTTGCATTGTCATGAGCTACGAAATCTGTCATTGGTAATTTGTATTGTGATTGTATTGGTAATTTGTTATTAAATGTCTTCCTAAACGTCTATCAGAATTTATTATACTTTTAATAATGACGCGACTTAGGTACGATATAATAGTAGATAAGTAAACTTACTAAATACTTAAGATTTAATACATTCTGATGACTTTATCAATCACTGTTTTTTTTATCAAGGATCCAGGCGGACGAAGACGCGGGCACAGTTTTTTAATACTTGAAAAACAGTTAACCCTCTAGCTACTGTAGAACCACCCTTTCTTTTTTTTTCACAGCCAGTACGCAATATAAATGATAATAGGTTGAGTAGTTACAGCGTCGAAGCGTAACAAACTTACATTCGCATTTATAGTATTATTTAGGATTAAAACTGAATTACAATACAGTTCAGAATATATGCTGTATAAACTATTTAACATAAAATATCATTCATTTAAATTATAATATTACACCGAACACAAAATGTAAACACATTGTACCCTGAACAGAATGTAAATACGCATATAAAAACAACATCGTTTTTAATTTTACTAGAGGCATTTAAAAGAGATTTTGCATTCTTTGAATTTTGGGATAATTAACTCGAAAAATGCTGAAAAACAACCGACAAGATGTTAACAACGATTAAAAGAAAGACTTTGTTTGATGATTTATGAGTTTGTTAGCTTCGTTGTTTATCGTTACGAGATAATGTTAGATCACTTTTAAAACTCCTTAGAACTTTATAGTCCAAATATAAAAAAATTCCGTAAATGTCAAGAATCTAAAGTTCTACTATCTATAATAACGTATATTCGTAACAGGACAATTCTAAATCTATAAGCGTTATGTTCGCACGTCTTATGGTATAACTGTAGCAGTAATAAATATCGTCACGTATTGTCCCCTTTGTAGAGAAGCAAATATGTATTATTTTGTTATAATTCGGTATTTGACCACAACTTGATTTGATGTGAATTTATTATATTCATCCCAAGACACACACAACGTAAAAAGTCACTCAAGTCGAGTGGCATAAACGTTTAGCAAAAAATAATTGGATATATTAGTGTAGAGTTTCCTAACTTGGAGAAGGAAACCTAAGTGTGAAGTAAACCAAAAGAATACCCAAAAAACAGCAGTGCTCGAGAGAAACTCGCGTTAATGAGAGGGTCACACAGCTTATTGTGGCTGATAATTATTTTAATGATATAAGCTAGGCGTCAACTTTGTCTGGCCTTTTTCTCTAAAAGGCCCTAAGTTATTATATAGTTTCTTAAGAGTTCGAGGTTAAAAATGACTGGGCAAGACTAATACATTAATAGTGCCACTATCAGCTTTCATAATACCTGCTCATTATAAAAATAAAAACGTATATCAGAATTAATTTTTTTAGAAAGTCTCTTATAAATTTCTTCTTATAATATTTCATAGGATAATATTATCATTACCTTCTCTATAAACTCACATTAACAACACATCATGTTGACAGTACATAATTGTGTACAGTTTTACGTATTTACAAAATAACTCTTAGAGCATATAAAAATAATATTATACTCAGATCTAATAAATTAATAAGCTTTTTTCAAATAGAATATTAACGCTAATAACTGTATGTTGAATATAAGCGTAGTGTTACTAATTACGAAATACTCGTGCAGTCAACTGTATCATCCAGCATCAGTTACTCCGCATTAGATAATTCGTACGTACACGGTACCTCAGATATAATAATTAATGAATTGCATTTACGCTTAACAAGTGATCTCATCAACTGAACCAGTCGCCATGTCAATTCGGTCAAATGTATTTGGAATATTAAGATCCAGTTGGGGAAAGCTAGTTTGTATTCGCAATCGTTTTGTTAATGTAGACGAAACAGTGTATAAATGTTGTTATTATACATTGATATTTAAATGTAACATTAAAAACATTTCATATGAAAACGTAACAAATGTAAAAAATAAAGTGATGTAAATCTTAACATTAGTTGATTGTAACCGTCAATATTGTTCAGTGTTACCAGATTATTAAACGATATTATATAAATATTCAACGTGTCGAAATATAGTAAATAAGAGAAAGAAGATTTGGTATAAAAATACAAGCACGTAATATATAATACTATCGTTGAAAGGAAATAGGTGCATTGGATTAAAACATAAATCGGAAAAATGTTAAAAATTCTGTAGCTTTGCTGCTTTAAAAAAGTATTAAACAATCGGTTTTAAGTCAACTGTATTTGTAGAATAGAAGGTAAAGAGCAAAAAATAATATTAGGAGTGCCTTTTCTTCCTAATTCTGAATAGCAGTTAGACCTCTTTCTTTGAACTTCAACGTAGATGAAGTACGTAAAAGGAATTTAAAGTATTAATTACAACGGCGAATTCGGAAATATAATGAAAAAAGCTGGTAACACTGATGAATATTGGCAATTTATTGATTATACTTAATTGGAATTGATATGAGTGATGTGTTGGTGAATCAGGTGTCGGGGGCGCAGCGCGGGCGCGACCGGCATGCGGCCCCGACGGCAGACTCCCATGGAGGTCGGCTAGCGGCGCGCGCGCACCCCCCGCGCCCGCTTCCCATATCCTACCCTACAGAAGCCATGGAACTCGCTGACGTGCCTCGACATCGACCCCTCGTTTTCGATAAGGTAACATACCTAATTGTCAAAATAATATAAGGCTTATAATTAATAATTCTCACCCAAGATTTTCTTATTAAACATTATATATAGTAGAACCTCGTCAAGTCCAAAGCCTAGATAACTTTATTTCCATCCCTTCAACCCTTAACATATCAAGTATATTTGCCCTTTAAAACTCGAAAAAAAAAATGTAACTGACCTCAGACCTCAGATACAGATATCTCGAACGTATTCGATTTTATTGAACGTATCGATTTTACTACTTCTGCAACTCGATAATTTAAATGAATAACTTCTATAACTTGAAGAAGAATTAAATAAGGTACCGACTTTAAGGATTTTGGTGAAATATACTTTCCTTAGAGAACATAACATCTGTAACAGGATTTTTTATTTAATGAAAGGAACACAAAATTAGGTAGGATAGAATTTAGACCTCCGAAATTCGAAGATTTATCTACAAAAACCTTTGAAATCTCTATAAATCGAATTCATTCACTTCTTTCTTGAACTTCGATTTACCGAGGTTCTACTGTATTTATTATTATTGTTATTATTACCGCACTCACATTGATGTGATATTTAGGTAATTTACTAAATATGGTCGACCGCAATTTTATCATTTGAATTTGAAAGAAAGCATTGTCGGGTTTCCTATATTAGTAATATTTATTAGTGTGTGTGCGTTTTTCGCTACTGTTATTTCTTCTTTTTCTTTACTAAAGGCTATGTTTTGCTCGCGGCATAGCTCACGTTAATGTGGATTTGGTCTATACCTTGGGGAGCAGTACTTTTCAGAACAAAAGGCACCCGATGTTCTTTTCTGCATGACAACGTGTATGCAAAATTTCATGATGACCGGTTGAGTAGTTCAAAACGTAACAAAAAAACAAACTCATTTTCGCATTTATATAAAGAAATTTATTTAAGTAACTTAAAATAAAAAGAGAAAGAAAATTAGAATGTAAGGTTAGTGTTTTTTCTTTTTGTTTTAGCTTTAAGTTATTTGCTTTACCATATGATACGCCGTAAACATCTATAATTAAGATTGCACTTATATGAAGTCTATTCTTTAAAATTGCATGTTATGGACTATCCGTGTGTAAATCTATTCGGTGCTTCAAATAAAAATAAATAAATATATTAGTAAGGATTATTAATGTCATTATTAAATGGATAATAATTACATAGTGTCTTGTTATGACTATAATTTTTAAACAAGATGGTGGCCCTCTTGTTAGACCTTTTCGGTGTTATTACAAAAAAGTTAAATACGTATTGAATACTTGCTTTAATAAGGTTTCGAATTAAATACACCGCGTTTGCTGAATGTTCGCCATATTGCTCTTTTGTCTCGCTTTGGTTACGTTAGGTTAGACTTGCCTGTATGCTCCCCCGCGGCACCCCCATAGTGAGGCGTAGGTTGTCGTGGAGTTTTAGCAGGTTAAAGTCGCCGAAAGGTACCACCCCTGCGTGATTAGCACGTAGGTGGTGGTCGGCTCAGTCCAGGCTCTCCCCTGAGAGCCTGGCAGTCCAAGAGGATTTTCTCTCTACGTTAAAAAAAAAAAAAAGAAGGTTAGATTTGCGAAAAAGGATAACGCGAACTTGCCTCGGGCGACCGCGGTGCATTTAATTCAAAACCTTTTTAAAGAAAGTATTTAATACGTATTTAACTTTTTTGTAATAACACCGTTTCAGTTTCCAAGGCGTCTTTGTGACATCTCAGATTTCAAATAACGCAAAAAATGTTTTTATTTTTACTACTCGACGGACTGTGATTCCGGCGAAAAATTCCATACAGTTATTTATTTTCAAATCAACGCTTTCTTCGTCTAAAATCGATACAACCCGGTGAACAGACTGTAATGCGGCACACTACATGTACGCCTCATGGCAGACATGCATTAAATATTCAAAGGAAGATTTATACTGATGTTTTCCATGCACTGTTCGAAAACTACTTACTACTAAAAATAAGAGGTAACATATTAGCCGGCTTCATAACTATGAATAAGCAATTGTTTTAAAACGATAATTCATAATGTTATGTTGACGTTTCAATCTGTTTCTAGCTCTTCGGTATACAGTTTTGTAGATTACATACATTCTATAATAAATCTTATTCGTTGAAATTATTTATTTATTTACACAACCTCCTTTCATAACCTCTATATTCTAAAACATAAAAGAAGAAAGGTTCATTAATCTTACTCTACACATATAATATACGCTAGTTACTCTATGGTCGTTAATATATACTGTGCAATATACATTACCTATTTCTATTATTAGTCTCTTAGCGAGTTTTTTGGCGGGATCTTGGAAAGCCATGTAGTGGTTTTATATTTTATTCATAATCTTGTGTTACTTGACCCTATATTATGTAAAATTAGTTGTGTTTTATGTAATATAGTTCTTTTATAGTGCATAAGTGAATGGAGAATAATACCACTGACCATGGATTCTGACACGACACAAAAACTCCCTAGAAAGTTCTAACAAGACGGCCATCACCCTGTTAGTTCATTGAAATGATCGCAAGAAACTTGTAATATCATTATTACCTACTCGACAATGGTAGTAATAATCTACTAGAAAATTGGTTACCAAGTATAAAATCAAATAAATAAATAGATTCTTGGAAATGTCGATGTTTTTTTTAAATTACTCATAAAGAAATGTCATACATACGTTGTTTTGATTCCGATGAGTGTTGCATAGACCTTCTAATATGATAAATATAAAAAGCGCCATGCAAACAGATTGAACTAAAGAATAAGGATAATTAATTAATATTATTTTTATTACAAAATGTATTTATTTGTAAGTTATAATCTCTGTAAATACTGATCCAATTCTAAAAATTCCTTCAATGATAGAACAATATTGTTCCTGAGTAACATAAGCTAAGTTTTATTATCAATAATTTTCCTATTATATTATACTTAAATTATATTTGAATGATATCAATTATTAATTTAAGATAAATAAATGTATGTGAGATTCCCAAATTTTTTTAAAACTATTTCATTTCACATGTTATTTTTCCATTGTAATTGAATTCTCCAACACATTCCTATCGACTTCAATTATTTACGTTAGTCTAAGTATTTTACTGGTGTTACAATTTATATAAAAATAATAAAATATGATTATTTCCTAGATATTTTCGCCTCCACGCTTTATGTTACATTTTACATGGAGAGAATCTCTTTTAATATTCTTATTTTTGTACAAGCAAATCCTCATATCGTACGCATAAGGTATTCGTGAAGGCGCCCAAAAAAAAATACAATCCTTAGCTGTAATAAACTGTAAGGTGAAGGGTGTAGGGGAGTGAGAGGGGTAAAGTTGGCGACGAGGACTGTGGGGTGCAAAATGTGACCCGTTCCCCAGCTGGCGGCGACGTGGATCGATCGCTCCCGTGACGTCACCGTCTTAGCCTTCGTACTTCCGAACCCGAGGACGAATAAAAACAGCGCAGTAACAATATTGGCACCTTCGAAAACTTTACTTCACAGCAGCTCTATTATACTTTAAATTGATATAGCGTTTATTAGGATAAACAAGGGTTTTGGTAGTATTTCATGACGGTAATATTCATTCCTTTTTATGCTTTACTACTAGCCCTTCATACGAGTGTACTAACAAAATGAATTCTGTCTCACTCACTCACGTTTTTAAATGGAGTTTATTTAACACAAACTTTTCACTTTTCCGTACGATTTCTCTAACATTTTCTTTCATACAAAGCTTGTCCTGACAATTACAAATATAATACAAGAAGAATTAGCAAAATAGATGCAGCGATTCTGAAGAGATACGACATTCGTGATTACATACATTCGACAGTTGATTTTTATTTATATAAGATAGAATATGACCACAATCCCATCTGATGTTAAGTGAAGATGTAGTCAATTTGGTAAATACGCGAAATCTAGACAGTACTGAGTCTCAAAGATTCAAACCTTTACCACATCGCAAACTAAGAAAAAATCTTTTACTCTCACATTATTTTTGCGGATTTCCTCTATCCTGTAAACTGAAAAATGGTAAAATTGACATACTATTATAACAGAGGATAAAATAAATAAAACACTGGTATATATCGAGACAATATTAAAATTTATAACTTGACCCGTCTTGAACTTAAAAATGGCCATAAAGTATCAAAATGCAACCGCTATAAAAACAATAACTATAATAATAATATTAATAATAATAATTAATAATAACTATAAAAATAAACAAATAAAAAATCCCGTCCTAAAGTACCTAATATTTAAATAAAAAATATATACACATAATAATTAATAATAATATATAAAAAAAAACACAATAGATACTCACAGATACAACGATTTTTGACAATACTAAACTATATATGCATAGTTTTAATAAATTAAACGAAAGCAAAATAAAGGTGCGGAACAGAAGTCTGTTAAATATTTTTATTTTTTTAAACTAACTTGATTCGTCACTGTCATTCTTGGTTAGCTGAAGAGCTCTTCTATCAATCGCCGCAAGGTCTCGACCACTCACTGTATTGAACGATCCTCGAAATGCCTATTTAGAGAATTGAAGTGCACGATAACCTAAAAGAACCCGATCGACGTAATATTCAATCACAGAGCATAATGTGTACTTATTAGTTATTGCTGTGTCAAATGCAGGTGACTATATCGATCCTGTTACAAAGCGAGGTTCAAAGTCGTCCTTGCTTTCACGTTCTAACATCTCTATACTTTATGTTTTCCTGTGCTTCATGTACACAAATTGTTATTAAACCCAGTAAAAATAATATGTTATTCCATGTCTCATCATATGTTTAACAGATAACAAGATGAAAATTTACATATCTATATAAATAGAAATCAGTTGGCGAATGTAAAATCAAAATCAAAAGCACTTTATTCAATTTAGGCCCTGAGAAGGCGCTTCTGTATATGAATAAAGTATATTTTGATTATTAAAAACTCAATAAAAAAAGGGTTGTAATCACTTTTTAACACTTTCTTTTTAGTTGGGTCGTTTACTAAAGCGTGTGTTTTCAGTTTTCGAAACTATTATTTATTTTTAACTTTTTGATCTCACATTGATTACTGATTACTTTATAAAATCTATTTTTATATCGTTTTTATAGCCACTTGAGTACAAAGAATTATGTTCAGCAAAATAAGACTGAAATGGTATAGGTTTAATATAGCGCTCCGGAAAACAACCCGGTCATCAAAAAGAATCGGCAAGAAACTCGATCTCGTTTACTTTTTCATGATATATTTTTTATAAAACATAGGTAGTTACATTCGTTTTTAGTGGATGCACAGAGAGGGACGTCATTTCCAGACGGCACCATCGTTCACATATTAATTTAAACCCATCATTTCAATACGGCTGCACCTATTTACCTAATCCTTTCTTTATTGTGTACTAGCGGGCCCGGCAGACGTTGTCCCGCCCTTATTATAAAAAAAATCCTTGACAAATTATATACTAAAACGTTCCTCATGAATCACCCTATCCACTGGTGAAAACCGTATGAAAATCCGTTCGGTAGTTTTTGAGTTTATCGCGAACAGACAGGCAGACAGACGCGGTAGGGGACTTTGATTTTTACTATGTAATGATGTAATACTCACGACAAGTTTTCTATGAAAGAATATATTTGAAAAACCGTCCGGGAAAGCGTATAATTTTGACTAAATAATCTCCATGTACAAAATGAGTAAGACAGAAAACAGATCTTCAAGGATATTGTCGCAGATTTTATGTAGTGACGTTCAATTGTTCAGTTGCCACTATATACCATGACATGGTCGTACTGGTCGTGCTGTATAGGCATAATTTGGTTTCATTTTCTTCGTTTGCACTTCCTTGCGATCCAGTCCTGGTAGCTATTATTTAAATAATAATTTCCGTAAAGGGTAGAACAAAACATGTGTGCGGCTATGGGCCCCCGTCAGGAACGAGATTCCTTAATGTAAAGTGAAGAATTATCTCAAAAACTTTCATTTAATATGTTGCAGATATATTTTTTTTATTAAAACCTAGATGTAAAATAATAATTTACAAACTACATAAAATATTAAATAATAATAAGTTTTACTGAAATTTCTACGCATTCAATATTGAGCTAATGCAACCGGCAGCGCACGATGCCCACTGCTCGAATTTCAATACTCGCACTCGCGCACACACTCGCATACAATAGAAAGAAAGAGAGAAATTCGCTTGGAGAGAGCATAATATTTTTTTCTTACGTGATGATTTCTACCAATTAACTCCTAGCGCAAACCGCGTTAAAAACTCCGTTCTCAAATCAAATTTCAGTAAATAAATAAAAGACGGCCTTTCATTCAGATAAAACACATAAGTTACATGAAATAATAAAACCATTTATAATTCTAATATTCTGTACATAAATTCATTACTACTTAGTTTATAATCTATACTTAATATATAAAGCTGAAGAGTTTGATTGTTTGTATGGTTGAACGCGTTAATCTCAGGAACTAGTGGTCAGATTTCAGAAAATATTTATGAAATATATATGGTTTTAGATAGCTCACTTATCGAGGAAGGTTTTAAGGCTATATATCATCACGCTAACACCAATAGGAACGGAGCAACAATGAAGAATGTTTCAAAATCGGGCACTTTTTTCCTTTTGTGAGCTTTCTTTAACGTTAGTGTTATATACGTTGCCATGGTAACGTGGTAAGTTTCTATCGCAAATATTTTCAAAGTTTATTTTGTGTTCCTATTCAAAAAGTTTATTCTACGTTAGTAGTAGTAGTAGTTTGTTTTCAATTTTTTATTTGTGATCTATTATATATTATAAAAATAAAGTGTGTGTTTGTAAAATTAAAGTAACAACTTTTTGATGAATGGATATGGCTACAAATGACCAAATATTTTTTTTTATATTTCGTCTGTATCTTTGTATTATTATATTTTGTCTGTTTGTTTGTTTGTTCCGGGTTGTTGAAATGAATTAATTGCAACACTGGGCTCAATACTGGCCACATATCTTGGGTTATATTAAAACGACATATATATTTGAATTATTGACGTATACATAATGGATTATTCTGTACCATAACTATTTTGTCTAAAATATATAAGATTATTGTTCAGTTTGCGTATTCCTTTTAATAGTTCTGGAATTACTTAAATTCTTTCATAAAATATCACGGGTAATCTCCAAAACGGCTGGACCTATTTTAACGGGAATTTTACTGGCAGATAGTCGAAATTATAGCGGTTGATATATTCTATTTTATTTGTCCGCGACTTCGTCCGCATTGCTATTTCCAAAATGGTTTGACCAATTTTCACGGGGTGTTCACTGGTAGATAGACCTCATAAAAAGTAATTTAGGTTTCTTATTCGCCTTCGGCCGCAGTGGAATATCTACATATAGTGCATGAACTGATTTTCACGAGACTTTCACTGGCAGACAACTCACCTTATAAGAAGTAACTTGAACTATTTTATTTTGTCACTCAAGACTTCGTCCGCAATATCCTACTATCTCCTAATCCATTGGACCGACTTTCACGGGACTTTTACGGGCAGATAACTAGCGGGCTCAGAACACGTTGTCCCGCCCCGATAATAAAAAGAAAAGCTTGACAAATTATACCTAAACCTTCCCCATGAATCATCCTATCTACTGGTGAAAACGGCATGAAAATCCGATCTGTAGTTTTTGACTTTATCATGAACAGATAAACAGACAGACCAGAGGACTTTGTTTTACACTATATAGTGATGAACTGTTACCTGTGCATTCGTCCGTGTGAAATTGATCAAAAATAATTAGTGTACTGTAAACAAGCGCGTGAGACGTTCACTGTACTGAACTCCAAGTATAAATATACATCATTGAAAGTCATATATTTGTATGTAATTTGAATTATATTATCTTTCTGGTCAATTTGCCGTCCATTTTGTTTTATTTACCGCGGTTGTGTCTACATAACTCAGTGATTATAGCAACGCATAAGAATGACAATTATGTCGACAATATGGGCATATTATCATTACATAGTATAAAACAAATTCTCTGCCACGTCTGTCTGTCTGTCTGTTCGCGATAAACTCAAAAACTACCGAACGGATTTTCATGCGGTTTTCACCAGTGGATAGAGTTATTCACGGGGAACGTTTTAGTATATAATTTGTTAAAGATTTTTTCATAATCAGGGCGTGACAACGTCTGCCGGGCCCGCTAGTATCTATATAATAAAAGATTTAACACATATTGTTCGATATTGTATAGCTTAAAATATTCATTACTTTCTTATATAGTGTTAGTGAGCACTAAGGGTGGTATATAGTAGGTTAAAGTTCCAGTTATGTTGCTGATCCTGATCCCATCCCATTCGATATACTATTAATATTCATAAATCTAATGTATACGTTACATGTTACAGTAGATATCGTGCGTGTCGTACTTACAAATGTTTTTGAAAAAGCATCTCTGTAATGTACACACTTACTCATAATTTTATATTTCTTTAATACATTTTAAAAAAGCGCGTATGGAGCCGCGGCTAACAGCTAGTTATATCATATATAATTCCAAAAGTTATATAATTTAGATTTAATGATTTTTTATCAGTCTAAAATGTCAATAACTTTAGTAGAAAAATATTTCAACTGCCCCAAACAACAAACACATACACAACGCGCAATATACGGTGTATTACATAAATAGATTATAGAAATGTATCTCCATATAATCTACATCAACATCTATTGAAATCCGGTCTATTGGAACACAGTTATTACTGATTAAATTACATATTCAACACCGTGCACTCATTATTCTACTAGAATTTACTTTGTTATTCAGTTATTTTTCCCGCTTACATAGCAATGTGTTGCTATGACGTAAAACTTCTTAAATGTTCAGTTTGCAATTCAATTTCGTCTAACGTTCGCCGTGTTTATTTTATGTTAAGTAATGCATGTTTATTTAATGTAATCTAATGTGTTCGAATGTTTATTTTCAGATGGAAAGTTTGATAAAAGAAATGCAAGATCCAGAAACGGGTGTGCCAGTAAAAAGTCAAAAACTTTTTCTCAGTTTTATACCTTCTGCTTTTACGGGTAAGGATATCTTCTATACATATAATAAAAATGTAAATCTAACGTGTCTGTACTTTTTCGATTTTCGTGAAAAAATATGTTGCAGGTCTACGAATAAATAATAGAATACATTTCAATCATATTTAGACATGTCTGTCTGTCTATCTGTCTGTTTGTATGAACACGCATCGCTAAAGCACTGGGTTTACAATAAAATCTCAAACCATAAATCATTTCTTCAGGGTTAACTTAGTCTTTGTTTCATTAAAATCGGTCCACTCTATCATAAGTTATTGTAATTTGAATGTGGGCCGAGTTAAGTACGAGAGAACAGTAGTAATCTTTAACTAATTTGGTTGAGCGCGCTAATCTCAGCAACTACTAGTCCGATTTGAAAAAATCCTTCAGTGTTAGATAGCTTATTTATCAAGGAAAGCTATCGGCTATATATATTCACGCTAAGACCAGTGGGAGCGTAGCACCAATTAAGAATGTTTCAAAATCTGTTTTTTCTTTCTTTTGTGAGCTCCACTGCGTGTTAGCGTTGCTCCAAAGTAACTATTCTACATGGACGAAGTCGGGGCAAGGAGCTAGTTTTAAATATAATACACATTCTTGTCCCACATATAGTGTTTGATTTATTTGACTAGTATCGAAAATAAATTAGGACTTACAATTTGATATACGATTCGCATCTTCAAGAAGGGAACTTTGTAGCAGTTTTAGTGAATCCCTATTTGAAACGCCGACACTTAACCCTACAGGATTTTAAAATATTTTAAATCCGATCTTTTGTAGTCTTCTTCTATGTATATTCAATGAAAACAGAGTTCTTTTAAACCTGAATCAGGTCAAAACTACTGAACCTATTGACATATGACTATTCAATGCGAAATTTTTCGTAGATAACTCTAGGTTACTTATTTTTTTGATATGATTGAACCATTGCCATTTGTTTATGTCAAACGAAACTTGCGAGAATCACCCGGTACGTTATAATTTGTAATCTGAGCAGTTTTCAATGAAAGAAAGTTTAGACCTATTCAGAGTGACCAGAACGAATAATTTTGTCACAAGGAGAGTGAGAACAAATTCATTTTCTGCAATTCCACAGAAATATATAAGACAGGATTTTATGAGAATCGAAAGTTTAAAATATGATAAATGTTTTATAATATCTTATTATAGTTTTTGGAGGATTCAAATAGAAGAATTCACGTAGATATTTTTATTAAAGAGACACGAGAATAAACTCACACAAACTTATAATAGTGAATATATTTATTGAATCTTATAAACTTTAGTAAGTTTTTATTCATGTAATAATATTCATAGAAAAAATAAATTTACGTTCTAATGTGTATGAGAAAGTATTTATATAAAACGCATAGATTTTCTTTTAAAAATACAATTGCGGGGTGGTAGGGTGTCTGTACCCGACTGGATCGCAACCACCGTACACCAGGTGGAACACCCGCTATAGTGGCACGTTTGGGCGTGTCGCGTTCCGGGATCAGCCGGTGTATATCCAGCAATTTTGGCTGTCCCTGACTGGGTGGCTTTCAGGCCGGCATGACAGCGGCGACCGGCGATGGATAGTATGTCTTTCGGTGGTCGCCATTGTTTTTGGATTGTACTGTGCTTGCCATCAGGCACAGTACAGTCACTTTGCCGAGCTACAATAAAAAAATAAAAAAAACAACGTTTTATTGTAATTTATAAGACTTTTCTACAGGAATTTGAATACATTTTTCTGATAATACGGTATTATGTTAAATTATTTTCTCTATATATATAAATAAGTAGAGGGGAGACATTTAAGTACGACTGCCTCCTCTGTTTTTCAACTGATTTTCTTCATTTTTTTTTGTTTAGTATCTTTTGACTAAATTTCCATGTAGGTATATCAATAAAAAAGTAGTACTTTCGTATTAAACGCACCGCGCTCGCCAACTGGTGCCGTGGCCGGCTCGCGTTTTCTTTTATCGCAAGTCTAACCTAACCTAACCGAGATAAAAGAGCAAGCAGTTAAAAAAAACTAACCTAACCGATTTATTTTTATCAATTTTCCCGTCTTGGTTCGGTTAGGATAGAATTGTGAAACAAAGCGCTGCTGCGGTTAATACGTAAATACCATTTTGTATATTACCAACATGATGATTTTAAGTTAAAAGAAAAAAGTTTCGTCTCGGTTAGGTTAGGTTCGGTTAAACTTGCGACAAAAGATAAATATAGCCGGCCGCGGTATCGTTCGCCAAGCGCGGTGCATTTAATACGAAAGTACCAAAAAAGTTTTGCTCGGTACCATTGGCGAGTCAACGCCTTTATTTATAAATTTATTCGTTATACTTTACAATCCTTTTCACGATTACAATCTACACTATTTGTACAATACTCAATACAGTTTATACTATAAAAAATCTATACAGATAAACAATATCTATGTATTACATAACACGTGAAGAAAAACCTTTGTACCTCAGATTATGATCGAATTTCGACCACAAGTTATAAGGTTTTTACCACATTTTGAGTAATACATCATAATAATATAGAAAGAAAGAAAGAAATACTTTATTGTTGGAACAACTGTACAATTAAATTAAATTACACAAACTAATGAGACAAAAAAAAACATTTGAAAATGAGAAATAGATGTCCAACAATTGGCGAACCCATTCAGCAAAACTGTGCAATACAGTAAGTAGTACTGCAGCGCTGATCTTCCATGGGAGCTCATATGATAATAAACGGACGTTCAGTCGGTCATATTAATGTTAATGCAAAATTTAAAACGAACAAACAAATAACACAGACACACAGTAACACGTCACGGATGGTCACACTAAAGAGATATAGTAATATATCTGATTACATCATTCGAATATTTGAAATAACTATGCAATGTGGACTTCTACGTATTTATCACTAGCTAATTCCCGCCCGCTTTATTAGCCATTAAAATAATGGCCAAGGTTAAATCGAACAAAAAAAAAGTAGCCTAGAACCATCTGGTAGAGCCACGCTGAAGCTATTACTGGTTTCAGCATGAATGGCTCGGCTCGCCCGGGGGAAGTACCACCCTCTCATAGAAAACCGATGTGAAGTAACAGTGCTTGCATTGTTACGTTTCGTTCTGTCAATTTGAGCACCGGAGGCCCATTTCCCTTTCCCCCCTCCCCGTCCCCTCTCTCACCTCCCCCCAAACACAGGCTGGCAACGTACTTGCGAGTCTCCCGATGTTGCAAGTCTCTATGGACGGTGGTAATCACTTAACGTCAGGTGACCCGCCTATTCATTTGCAGCATATGATATAAAAAGAAAAAAATCTACAAAAGATTCCCCACAGTCTGAATAGTGGTAATCCTCTGCCGATACGTTCATTAGTTTTACATGAACCGAAACCCTAAGGAACTGTATTTTCATTATAAATACATATAGATTCTGATTACCTGTACATTTAAGGCACTCACCTAAGCGTTTTGATTATAAAATCAATAACGTTCGCATGCTTATAGCTGAAATGCTTATAGCTACTTGACAAGTCTGCTTCGGACGTGGATCGACTAGATAGTGAAAGTTCAATATAATCTCTTATCATTTATATATTTGAAATACTTTTATGAACGAACTATCTCAATAATCTGATTATTAATATAATCGTGGGTTGCATACTTTCTTTATCGTGTAACTAGCTTCTGCCCGTGACTTCGTCCACGTGGAATAGTAATAGTCACAACGTAACAAACTCATAAACTTTATCATTTTATAATATTAGTATAGAAGTATATATAAAGTATAGATGATACTTATTCATACTTTACTATACTATTAGTATTTACTATATTCACAGTGCTTACACCAGTGTATATAAAACTGATTTATTTATCATATCAACTACTACATAAATGACAGGAAAATTATTTTATAAAGTCATGTATACCTGAATATAATATATATATATATATATAATGAAAATACAGTTTGTTTGAGGTTCAGTTACGTAAAAACTACTGAACGTAACAGCATAGGAATATGACCATTCGATGCGGTATTTGAAGGTTCGAAGGACCAATCTTCGTAGGCGGTTATAGGCTACTTAATTTTTGGGTTCAATTGTCCCTTGGCCGTTTCTAATGTCCAATGAGACGGACGGGAATCAGCTAGTTCATACCAATAAATAATATTGATGTTATTAGTGTAGTAGCAGTAAAAAATATTACTGATGTTATCCGGAGAAGGTCTAAAGCCCTGTCAGACCAATAGCGTAGTCAGTTCGAAAAAAAGTGTCTACAGATTATGTTATGTATAAAGTAACTGAACATGCTAATCATAATTAATATTTATATTTCAGGTTTCGATGTTGTCGAATGGCTTTTGGAACGGTTTAGTCTTGATGATACAACCAATGGTGAGTGTTCCGTAATCGGTGTCGGGCCCTGGTTCTGGTCGCGTCGCCGAACTCCCGTAGAATCTAGCTATAACGAGAAGCCCAAGTATCCCCAGGTGTTGATATGTAGGTAGCGCAGTCACATTTGTTCGCATGTGTGTTTTATCCGCTGGTCAGATGTGTGTATACCTTTTATGCGACACCTCGTATCAGTGGCCAAGGGTGGATAATATATATAGAGAAGCCGATCTGTAGAAAATATCTTTAAACATCTACCTCATAAATATGGACTCTTTTAACCAAGATTCGGCTTCTTGTGGACCCTTGCCATTGTTTTGTATAAACATGTGCTATTTTAATACTGATTTACATTCATTAATACTGAAAGTGAATATTTTGATCATAGGGACTAAAAATACAATCGCAGTATTCATTACACTATCATTATTGTTCATCAATAATGTATAAGCAATTTTCGGCCGCGAAAGACTTTTCGATATTAAATAATCGCTTGCTTATGTTATGATAATAAATATAAAAGGTATATATTTACCACTGAACGTGTGTTTAGACATGTCGTAATTTTTTACGTTGCTTTTAAACTCTGTTATGCTGCTCTCCTAAAACCCTAGCCTTTGATGTCAACAATGAACTATGTTTATAATACTCATATAATCTCAATAAGACCTTATTATGTTTCAGTCGAAGCAGTTCACATAGGCACTCAGCTTTGTCAACACGGTTACTTCTTTCCTGTAAACGATTTGAAAAATCTTACGCTGAAAGACGATTCTTCTCTTTATAGATTTCAAGTAAGTTGTTTAAAAAGAGGAACTGTGCAAAAAGATGACCGAGACGAGATATTTAAGAGCAGATATTGATTTAACTGAAAATTTAATGAAATAACACTTATTTACAATATATTTATATTCAGCATTTATTTACACTTATTGAGTATCTATTACTCCTGTTACGGTTTTATCGCTTTTTAATATAAAATGTAGTGAAAGAACATAACACAACACATTACAACATGACGTGACGCGACATGACAAGACACGACACGACACGACATAATATAAGATAGTATACGAGGGAACTTCTAAGTTATATATATCTTTGGATTTTGATGCTCTAATAAGTATGAACGTCTCTCCTTAATGAAGGCTATCTATGTTGTTGCAATATCAATGCATACAGCTTTAAGCGGCATTTAATAAATGTATTCAACTAACTAAGAAAATGAAATCAAATAGCAAAATAACGTCAACTCTATAAATATTTTTAAGATATGCCAAATGTGATATGATCTGTTTCACTTATTCATATTTGTGTATGTGGATATTTTAACCCAAAATTTTCACTTTTCGTACGATTTCTTAAACATTTTCAACACCTTGTTCTGACAATTACCAACATAACAAAAAAATAATTAGCGAAATAGAAGTAGCCATTATGAAGTGATGCGTTAACATACATTCTTCAATTGATTTTTATTTATATAGTTTCAATTTGATATAATTATCGATATAAGTTACGCTCCTTTGAAGTGAATATAAAAAAGAATCTATTACATGTTAGCCCTTTTGAATTTGGGGAAAAGTTCGAACAACAAATTAAATTCTAAGAAGCGAAGTTTGAATAAATAACTTATACAAGTTATAAGAATTATAAGTAAATAAGTAAAAGTCGAGGCAGTCTTAAGGAGTGCCAACAGAAGCTAAAACTCACTGTTTTCTTTTCAATTTTCATATGAATTATAGTGTGAATGATAATACTTAAATAACAGAATTTGTTTATTGAAACTATTAACATTAGTGTGGTTTTGATATTTATTGGCACTCGGAGCAATAATTATAGACATTTCTAAAAAGTCCATTAATCAATCAAAAGTATGATGAGCTGCAAAATATCAATATTACATGTACACAGGCTCCTATATTACGCGTCGCTAGTCTGATGTAATTCGCCCAAGCGCAAAACCGCCTGTCATTCTTACGTAGCATGTCATGACGCGAAATTATAAATTTATCTCCCGCCAAAAATACCGCTCAACGCGGTTAAAGTTAACACTTCAAAAAAATGTTTGTATGATAATTTAAAACAAATTGTTTAACAAGTAACTTCATGGTGTGTTATTTCGGCACGCGCAACTTTCTTTTCAAACCAAAAATTTACTCCCAACGAGTTCTCATAACGGACCAAACGAAGTATAACATCAAAGTAACGTCTTGTTACGCGTTATTACGTTATCGTTGAATAACAATACGATCAAGACCTTCGAAGTTATGATAAACTTTATGTTAACCACACTGGAACTTTTATACTTTTTTACGAAACTGAAAATATAATGACATAACATTTATATTTATATACAGCGTTTATTTACACTCATTGAGTATTTATTACTAATGTTTCGATTTTATCGATTTTTAATATAACATGTAGTAACATAACATAACATAATACAACGCAACACATCACGATACGACACGACGTGACGTGATGCGACATGACATGACACGATAACAAAAAGCCAACGCCACGCGGTTTTCCCAAACGATCACTCATCCAAGTAGTGACCGCGTCCGACGTTCCTTAACTTCGGTGATCGGACGCGAACCCGTGTCTTCAACACTTTTTTACCCGGTACAGCGACACGACATGACACAACACGACAAGACGTGACATGACGTAAGATAATCAGTCTACCGTGGAACTTCTAAGCTATACAAATCAATGGATAGATAAAATATATATTCATTTTACGGCCAAAAATAAAGCAATGAGGTGATAAAAACATCCCAACGCTTTACTTAATCCGTTGAAGGTAATGGAAAATTCATTTTTAAATTTATGTCACCAGAGTCCATACTATTGGCCGTGGCAACCGCCACGACTTTCGGGAAGCGGGTCTAGTGCGCTTACTCTTGCGCCAGATAACATTGAATATGCTATTTACTTGGTAAAACGTACTCTTCGGAACAAGCAGAGGCATGGACTTGAAGAATATGAGCAGGAAGCGCTCGCAACTCTTAAAAAAAACCTCGCGGCAAAATGGGAATTCATCACAATGCAAGCCGAGGAGCAAGTGAGTAAACTTAATTTTCAAAAGAGTTTGTCGATTTATGGAGACTGCATGTTTTTATTTGAATTCGTTATAGGTTGCCTCTCGCTGCTTTAAATGTAATGTTATATTTATTAACCCCACATATTTTTTTTCGATTTTAAGGTATAAAAATTATATCAATAATGATTAGCCCCATATGACAAACTTAATTTTATGTAGAAAGTTCTTCGTTTGTCAGTAAAAATCACTTGAAAATTGGTTTAACGGTATTGGTATTTATATGTATAGATATTGGGTCCGTTTAAGTTTCAAAGTGAATCAGTTTCACAGTCTTAGATCTGATGATTCATAATGATACATTGATTTAATTTGGACAAAAAAAATAAAATTAGGTATTTTTGGCAGAAGATTAATTTATAGTTTCGCGTCTTCACGAGCTATAGTAAGCATAATCGGCCGTATTGCGCTTGTGTCAGATTGCGTAATATAGGGACATATGTACATTCAATATTGATATTTTGTATTGAGATTCTACAGCTTATCATATCTTTGATAAATTAATAAAATATATATATAACTAGCCGACCCGTGCCCACTTCGTTGGGCGGTAATAGGCATTATCAAGCTACAACTTTTCTCTAGAACTCAATCATATATATATCATAATTAAGGCAGCGTTCGTAAGAAACGATTTCGTTCGACCATTTTTCTCCGACTCCCCAGATATTACCCCCTACAAACTCACAAACTTTACCTCTTTATAATATTAGTATAGATTATAGATAATATAATTAGTTAATAGCTTGTGCCCGCGACTTTGCATGCGTGGAATAGTTATTTTGGGCTAAGACGCAGCGGAAGCTCTCAAAAGGAAAAAATACCCCGATTTTAAAACATTTTTCATTGTTGCTCCGCTCCTATTGGCTTAGCGCGATGATATGTAGCCTATGACACTCAGAAATAACGTGGCTTTATATTGGTAAAAAAATTCCAAAATCGGTGTAGTAGTTCCTGAGATTACCCCCTACAACTTCACAACGTCACAAACTTTACCGCTTTATAATATTAGTATAGATAATATAATTAGTTAATAGCTTCTGCCCGCGACTTCGTACGCGTGGAATAGTTATTTTGGGCTAAGACGCAGCGGAAGCTCTCAAAAGGAAAAAAAAGCCCCAATTTTAAAATATTTTTCATTTTTGCTTCGCTCCTATTGCCCTTAGCGTGATGATATATAGCTTATGACACTCACAAATAACGT
>AP028433.1:7221711-7379711 GCA_036509395.1 Antheraea yamamai
GTTACCACTCCACCTCCTCGACATCTTCATACTTATTTCTTAATTCATCTCTTCTTATGACGAGCCTTTTGATAACAACTTTTATGTCACCGGTGCTATTTTCATGCTTCTTTTGATATATCTATTTTTTTTTTTAATTCTAATTCACTTATATACATCTTAGTTACAAGTCCAACTTCATTTTCTCAGCTCTACCACATGTAATATTTTTTCATCCGTCTCTTTAGTTGCCCAACACTTCATTCTATACATCACGATAGGCCTTATTTTATTTTATTTTTATAGTTTTATATGTTTTCTCCTAAAGTTTCAGGCATACGCGTGTATCACGAGATATCGTGTGCTAAATTATGTGATTTTATTTACCTTATTCAGATTCAGCCAAGGGGTCTGTAAATAGTGATAGAAAACTGTATTTCCGTTATTGCGTCATAATGCTATTACCGGTACTACTGACAAACGTTGGTTACCTGGAGGTGATAGCAAATAATGGGAGCTCTGTTATGACTTTATATTTGACAATGTATTTGTGAATTTCCGATATACCGGTCGGTTATCTTTATTATATACAGTGTAAACTCTTTATAACGAATTTCAAGGTAGTATTTTTTTCCGTTATGAAGCGTTTTTGTTATACGGAGGGAAGAGAACAAATAAATATGTTTTTGTGGTAAACCGACCTAATTTCTACGTTATAGAAAGCTTTTCGTTATAACGAACGACGTTATAAAGGGATTACACTGTAATTCTTCTGTCCGTGTGTATGGGACTGAACACCTAAACGGCTTGACAGGTTGTGATGAAGTTTTGTGTGTTGTGTGTGTGTTCAGGTGGATTCATGAATGGTTTAGGCTCACAATTGGACCGGGTAGGTGGCATTGCGGTTCATATTTAAGATTTTTTTTTTAATTACCAACGCAAGACAATGTCCGGCGGGCTTGCTAGTATAACCATCGGGTCCGTACATTATTGTTAAGTGCTTATGACCGCGGTTCGTACTTACAAGTATAATAGTGTATAATTTTCTGACAAAACTGCAAAACGACACAAAGCCTAAAGGCATAATTGTGCCATTTATATTATCGTGTATAGTCTCTTGGATAATCGTGGGAATTATGGTTGCTGTTACTACGTTTATAATGACTTTATTATTAACTACCCGCAACTTCGTCTGTGTTGTTGACTATCTTAATAACATATTTTATCTACAGAAGAAAAGGACAAAATAAAATAAAAATATATTTTGTTTATAAAATTGCTTTAGAAATTTGTAAGTGCTTATAAAAATTGTGGTTTATTAAAACTTTAATAACCTTATATTAAACGAGGCTATTGTAATAATTATTTTTCTAGATAAAGACCGGGTGTCTAAGAAGTAAAACTAAAAACCATTTAATCGAAATCTATCCTGTAGTTTTTCTTCTTCTAAACTTCGTATAATTTTGTTTATATTGATTATTACATATTTGTTAAAAACGTATGTAGGTTTATAATATTTCGAAATGTGTTTGAAGAGCCCGCCAAGTCCGTTATTCACTAATAAAGCACTTTTACCTGGACTTATTCGTATTGCTCATAACATATCTAGTATACAGTAGTATATCCCAGGAAAAAATAAATTTTAGGTTCTTATTAAATTACTTTCAAATATATATATCGTAAAAAACAGTCGTTCCTCCATATGAGGACGCTATGAAATCGGATCGAAATATAAAATTTGTGCACGTAAAAAAACGAATTACGAATCGTATAAGGACCCTCCCTCAGGCAGTTTTGCAGTTTGTGACCCTCATGTTTTAAAATTTGATTTACAAGCAAGCGATAAAATATTAAACATGTTATTTTTTTATTATTCACTAGCTGTGCCCGCGACTCCGTTCGCGTGGAACCTAATGTAAAAACAGTGACTAATAAAATCATCTGAATATATTAAGTCCAATTACTTATCTACATTTTTCTCGAACATAAGTCGCGTCGTTATTAAAATTATAATAACTTCTGATACAGTGAATCGATTTTAATACAAGAAAGACTAAATGTTACTCGATTGTATGCTTTATGATTGATGCTTTATGAGATTTTATTGTGAACGCAGTACTTTATTAGTGATGCGTGTTCAAACAAACAGTAAGACGGATATTTCTAAAAATGATTGAAATGAATTTCATTACTTATTCCCAGACACCAGTAACAATTACTTTAACAAAAATCTAAAAAGTATAGACACGTTACATTTACATTCTTATTTCTGTATGTGTATAGATTATAAGATAGGAAAAAGAAAAATAAACGTGTAATATACTCGTACATAATAAAACCAACACTTTTCTAGACTCTCCACAACAACTTAACTCGGAGAGATGAAATAGTGCTCCTCCCATCGTGATGGGAATTTGACATAATTATGTTTTCCATATAATCCGAAACGCAACTCACGATCGTCATAAGCATTCAGAGCCGTGTACGGTATTAATAATAATCTTGCATTTCATTTACATGGTATTGTATTATTCAGAGAGTGTATGTGGTGACGCGATGACCGCAGCGACGCAACGGGCAGTTGTCACGCTACGGGGCCGGGCGTCAGACGAGGGTTGACTCTTGCGTCATAAACGGTTGCGTGACATCAATCTTTTATAATATGATGTATTTCTCAAATGGCTGCATCGAGTTAACTACAGTACTTCTATACTACTATTATAAAGCTGAAGAGTTCCTTTGTTTGAACGCGCTAATTTCAGGAAATACTAGTCCGATTTGAAAAATTCTTTCACTGATATTAGATAGTTTGTCGAGGATGGCTATAGGCTATATATCATCACGCTAAGACCAATAGGAGCGGAGCACCAATGAAGAATGTTTCAAAATCGGGGTTAACGTACGTATGATTTAAAAATAGTTTCGCATTCTACGTAAACGAAGTCGTGAGTTAAAGTTAGCGTTAGTCCAAAGTAACTATTCCACGCGGACGAAGTCGCGGGTAGAAGCTAGTTGCATTTACTTGAATAGTGATAGTGATACAGTGTTGTCTAGGGTTCTGTGCATTCCTTATTTTATCCTATATAAAACATACACTTTAGGAATAGTATTGTTTTTAATCTAGTCGCCGTTTCGAAAACGTCTATCAGTACAATTATGTTACTATATGAAAGAAAGAAACACTTTGTTGTTGGAATAGCCATACAATTAAATTAAATTACACAAAAAAATTACTAAGAAATAAAATTTGAAAAATGAAAAGGAATGTACAACGATTGGCGAACCCATTCAGCAAAATGTGCAGTAAATGTGCAGGCGCTGATTTTCGATATATCGTTTCAGTAAGTGCGAACATAATTAATTTTATTTGTACTAACGTTCTAACCATTAGTGAACGTAGTTGCGTGTTACAATGTAAGCATTAACTAACATTTAAGTGTCGTAACTGATCGGTTCATTATCGGTTGGCGTCCGGCAGATAGCGTTTATCGCGGTAATCTGATTAATTGGTGACTCATGTGGAGTGTCACACGAGCCGAATGCGGCTGTCTCGTATCGACCCGTTTCAGCTTTCGACCATGAACTTAGCTTTGGTTAACAATCTAACCGATTACATCTTATTGTTTCGTGATATCGATATCCGAAGGTTGCTTATATTACCGAAGCGAAATTATTCTCTTAACTAGCTGTTCCCGCGGCTTCGTTCGCGTGGAATAGTTACTTTGGGCTAACGCTAACACGCAGCGAAAACTCTCGTAAGAAAACAGAACGATTCTGAAACATTCTTCATTGGTGCTACGTTCCTAGTGGTCTTAGCGTGATGATATATCATTCCTATAGCCTTCCTCTATAAATGAGCTATCTAACACTGAAATAATTTTTCAAATCGGACTAGTACTACCCGAGATTAGCGCGTTCAACCAAACAAACAAACAAAAACCCCTCCAACTTTATAAAATTAATATAGATTAATCGTCTGAATAATAAAACGCATAATTAAATAGAAAATCGTGTTCTGTAATGCCATGTAACTTTACAACTGCAGTATTGTCACGCTGGTAAAGTCTTCTACCTCTAATTGTCTATTTAATATATTGCTATGTGTTGTATATTATCCAAGCAAAATTCTTTCTTTAATTAAGATCATTAATAGTATATAATATAATGGTAGATTGTCATCTTGTGTAAGAACATGTACGAGGATACCGAACGGTGTCCTCGCCGGCCCACTTCCCTGGGAGCGGGAGGCGGAAGTTCTTGCCGCTGTATATAACATACAGGCTAAGAAGCGCCTGGGGAAGCCTTCAGCTCCCAGAGAGATTGAGGCATTACGGGAGAGAGTCCGGAGGGACAAGTTAGGGAGGTGAACAACGATCAACGCCGTCCGCCCGGTCCTGCCGGAGTGGATTGGGAGAGATTAGGTCTCCCTGACGTATTGTCTGGTGCAGGTGCTCACCAGACATGGATATTTCGGGTTGCATTTGCACCGGATCGCCCGCAGGGAGGCCGCCGCTGCATGCCACGAGTGTGGCGCTGAGACGGACACCGCGCAGCACACTTTGTCTGAGGATGCGCTCTGGTTGCGGCGGTAGGAGATCTCTCGCTGTCGAGTGTGGTATCGGCCATGCTCGGCAGCAAGGATGTGTGGAACATTGTGGCCTCCTTTTCCGAGAAGGTCATCTCGCAGAAGAAGGCGGCGGAGAGGGCCCGCGATAAGGACCCTCTGAGCAGCCCTCTCCGCCGAAGAAGGCCCATCTCCTCATTGCACTAGTTCGGTTGACAAGGGGAGGCGAATGGCTCTGTACCTAGCTATTAGGACGGAGCCTGGTGACCACCTTACCAGGCTGCCGCAGGAACGGTTCTCAGGTAAGTTAGCAGGACTGATCCCTGGCCGCCCCTACCATACGACGGACGGTACACCGTGGGGTTTCATTCGTACGAGTTGGATATAACCCGCACTCTCCACCCGGGAGGGTGGGTATCCATAATGGATTTCCACACGTTAATTAAAAAAAAAACGGAAATCTTGGTACATACCAGCGAGGGCAGCTAGTTAAATCTCATAATTCTTTTGTTATAGAAAACATTGAAATGAAATCATTTTACCTTACCTACTATAGTAATAAGTCAACCGAAGTGGTGATGGCTTACTTGATATTGTGTTCGGAAACAACGTCGACGTCGGTTCGAATCCGTGCAACTGAGACGGAGGGTCCGGTGAAGGAAAACGTCGTGATGAAACATAGCACGGCGGTAAGATTTTTTCTAAGTCCGCTTGGCTAGCTATACAACCCTCAAGTTGAAAATTTGTCGCCAAGCACCTGTTTGTTCCGGCACCTACAGTAGAGAGCCATTCCCCTCTAGGTTTGACGTGTCTACCGTCTTAGACCACGTCGTCATTTAACATCTGATGAGGTTGTGTTCGAACGCTAAAACTTATACCGTGTTATTACAAAAAAGTTAAATACGTATCAAATACTTGGTTTAAGAAAGTTTCCTAATAAATGCACCGCGCTCGCCCGAGGCAAGTTCGCGTTATCCTTTTTCGCAAGTCTAACCTAACGTAACCAAAGCGAGACAAAAGAGCAAGATGGCGAACATTCAGCGACCGCGGTGCATTTAATATGAGACCTTTTTAAAGCCAGGGTTCAATACGTATTTAACTTTTTTGTAATAACACCGATAAAGGATAAAAAAACAATCTATGATTTTTTTATGTTTAACAAAAAAGTGTATTTGTTATGAAAGATTAACCCACATTTAATAAATAAAATAAAAATACACATCATCATTATTAAATTATTATTGAAGATCGTATCTTTAATCGTTTTCATTAAGGGACTGATGAATCTGTGGTATAAGATATTTTATTTTATTGTTATCATAAACACGTTTTTATTAAATCGGTTTATTTTCTTTCTGTCTGTTCGATGTGAAAGTTTAAATCGATTTTTAACTGTCACATATATGTTTTAATCGAGATATTTGAGATAGATTGCAAAATTTTATACACAAAAGCAAAAAATAATTTATGGTAAAAAAATGTCTTTTGTGGTTTTTAAAATGCGCTAAAAATACAACATTTTTTTTTATTAAAAAACGAAAAACTTGAAAAATGGATAATAAATAGTAAGCTGTGTAGGAAGATGTTATCGTGAAGAAAGTTCATACAACAACAACATTCGCAGAGCATTTTCATTGTTAGGAACGTACTGGAACTATTCCTGAATCCGACTATCTACTCAATTTGCTCTACGTATTTCTTTATATTATATTTAAATCATTGTATACGCTTCAAAGGGTGGAATATTGAATACAATTTTTTTATTCAAATAACTTTGATAAATCAACGCTACCTACTTCAACATCTATGTATCTATTTTCCTGTTGGAACGTTGCCAGCGATCCCTTAAACTGAATTTAATGTTTAACATAACCTCGAAGAGGCGGTGTTAAACTCGAAGGCTTCAAGCACATGTTTAACTTCATACATTTTTTATGAACTTCGAATGACACTACTCATGTTGTTTAATCCCTTACAACCTTATTATATTAACGGCGGTTGTTAAATTTTGTATTAAAAACGTGGAATATATCTATTTTATTTGTTAAAACCCATCTCAATTAAAAACGTAGGTAGTACATACTTAGCCCTGCTCGAAGACATATTTTATTTGAGATCAATGTTTTTTTACTTGTTTGATTAGTTATTAGTACATATAAAAGAAAAATAATGTACACTAATTGTAGTGAAATATAAGTATAATTTCATGAATGCTAATAATATCAATAGCTTGACTTTCGTAACATTGCACATAAAAGACAGATTCATTAAAATGAGTGCTCGTTCAGTGGTCGAACTTCGACCATAGAGAAAAAAAATATTTTTCTAAAAGATTTATTGATAACACTAAAGCACAAAATAAAAAATTAATCAAGAAAATCGGCTGAGAAACAGAGAATGGAGTTTGTTCTTACCACACTGCCTATGTATGTAATAGGTTAAGTCATGGAACACAATATCAGTTACTCGCGTTTAGTGAAAGACGACGTAAATTGTGCAGCCTTGCCTAAAAGTACTTTAGTTACGTAATTTATAAGTTATGTCAAGGTAAGCGGAGTAAAATCTATTAAAAGAACTGAGATAAAACAGTTAAAGTTTTTTGATTTATTTTGGAATATATATTAACTCACGTGGTGTCAAATGTCCCTGTAGTAGCTGAACATACAGGGACTGGATATACACTTCTAAAAGTATGCTTGCCGATAGTTGTTACCAGGCAAGCGATTACTAAGGGTGGAAGGGTAGTAAAATGCACTTTATTCCCCATGCATACAGACGAGTTTTGTTAAACAGTCGTATATCTAGTGTTCTATATTAAAGCGTTCCGTTTGTAGACTAAAATAAAATTAGATGAAGCCTTTGCTACCCTGATCGATCGTTCCTCAACTCAGAAGTAGCCAAATGTCGGTTTGTTTTAAAATTTTTGTTAAGTATAATAATAGTCTGCTAGGTTAGGGTTGGTTGGTTGGCTTGACGCCAGCCACTGCCCTCGTCGCAACGACTAGACGTTGAGACGCCCTCTTAAGACCGATGTAGAGATAAGCAATGTACACCAGTGCTACGTAAAACGAAAATTTTACAATATAAGTTCATCGATTTATTAACTAACTAAAATTATCCTTCGTTCGCCGGCTGATTATAACATCGATCATTAGTCGTGATGAGATAGGTGACGTAGTAGAGAGGACATAAAAAACATTATTTATGTTTATTTTTCGCGTCGGATTGCGATATATGAATTTTTCTCTGAGGGGTCATATTTTACTCACGATCTTCACAATATCTCCCAACTACAATTTATATTCCTAGTGGTTCGCGAACTTGTTTAGAGTTTACAACAAAAGTTTAGATTGTTGAGCATAGTTGAGCACTATTCAAATTCCTTCACGGTTACAGCCATACGATTGTGAAATGCGTTATTTGTAAAATGCTGGTAGCTTGAAACTGCATCGATTTGTATTTATGTAGATTATGTTGTTTATATACACTTTGTTAATATAATTATTATTATTTGTATATATGTGACGAGTATCCACACAAATATTATAAATGCGAATGTAACTTTGGCGGTCTGTCTGTTATTTTTTTACATTTATATTTGAGTCGGTTAAGTTGGAATTTTTCTATGAAAATCATTTGAGACCCTGGGACGGATGTGGATAGTTTTTATCCCTGCAATCATCCCTTAAGGAGTGAAAATGGGTGGGGAGGGGGGATAAGTTGTATAAGGATCAAGTAAGTGATAAATCTCACAGTAAGATATAAGGAATATTTCTGTATCTTTGACCAATTCAAGATAATCAGGTATGATTTAAAATATTGAAATTAAATTATTGCCCACAGTTACAAGTAATCATATCTCATTCATTGGTCTATTTGTTTACATTTTGATACGTAGACCTTTATACGACAAAAGCACTGATCAGTTTTTTTAAATATTTAAGATTATTTAAGTTTAGTATTATTTAAGATTGAAGAGAGCTCGAAGAAAAAACATGCGCTAGTCTCAGCACTAATTCTAGGCAGACGAAGTTGTAAGCAAAATCTATACATATGTTTCTTGTATTTTATTAAGTACACAATATATTTCTTTCGGTTTTATTACCGTACTAAAGACTTGTACGATAATGTTTGAGTTCTTGGTAGAAACACTTGTACTAACTACATTCTATAATACCGCTAATTTCTGTAAGAAAGAATGCTCGTCGTCAATCATGCTTGCCAATGCAAGAATCAAAAAGTGAAATAAATTCATTAATAATAAGTCATATAACATTATAATTAAATAAGTCATTATAATATCAATAGTTGTTTTATCTTACATTAAAAACAGCAGTAATCAATAATTATCGAGCTGACTGTGCAAGCCGATGAACTGCATGAAAATTACAATAACTTCATTTCTACAGTATTCGTATGGAAGTCTTTGCTAAATATACTTACGCGTAACAAACAACAAACCAGGAGTTACATGAATCAACCAAGTCAACTGGTAGTTATTAAAAAGTACGAGATAATAAAGCTAAAATATTCTTTTCCGCAGGTGGAAGAGATACGAGAGATGATAGACAAGATTCAAGCCAACGTTGAAGAGGTAAAGAAGAAGCACAGTGCCATATTATCAGCGCCGCAGTCAGATGAAAGTGAGTTTGTTATTTCATATGCTATCAAATATACTGCTCTAATGCTATCGAGTGGTACAGCTGAAAAAACCTTCGAAGTTTTACTTTTAGTGAACAAGACAGGGTTTCGAAAATTCTCAAACGAACTAGAAAAAAAGTTGTTTATTGAACAATACATAATGGGATCCTATACTTCGCGTGGTTCGCTAATTAAGGCTAGTTCTTGATTCATATTCATAATTACTAAGAAGACACATATCCTGTAGTGTGTGGTAAACACTATCAATGGGAAATAAAACAGTAAACTAATATCACGCACATGCAACGCGTCAAGGTAAAGAAAAGTGAATAGAAAGTATCAAATTACAATCACCCCTCTCTCCCTTTATATTGCTAATTCCAAAATATATCTGGGGGAAACAAAGAAAGTTGAAAAAAAAAGAAACACGCACATGATTACTCCATGCTACTCTTTTAAATTGTTGGAGGATGGCATACGTGTTATGTTTTATTTATCTATATCAATATTCAGCATACCAAAAATGAAGATTATAATTTTTTATGTAGAAAATGTAACCAAATACATTATCGTTATCTACTGGGAGTATTTTAAGCAGTTGTAATAAAATAAATATGTATCTTAGAAAGTAGCCGCCTACCTATAATTTATTTTTACTCCCGATTGATTTATTTATCCCTGTGATGTCGAACGCCATGGAAACTTCCTTTTAATGATGTCTTATAGCGTGGGCAGGTCTAAGTTAGCAAGTAAACCCACACTAAACTGTGATACGATGTCGATGACATTTAACACAGACGCGGGGGCGAAGCTTCTATCTATATCACGAGAACCAATACCTCAAAATGTGTAAAGTAATTTTAGAAATACCACCTCCGTAAATTTATGGAAAAATAAATTCTATTTAATAAAAAAAACCCCGCACATTACTTAATTTCGATTATTAATTTATTTTCTTATTACTGTTGACTTTTTCACCATATTAGAATCATGGGTAGTAAATTTGGATAAGTTATGATAAATGATGAAGACACGGTATAGTTAAATCTTTTTACATATTTTCTTTGGTCTTTATCCTCTATTATACAGCTCTGACTTAGTATTATTTGATACGTAAATATAGATATTTGCTCGAAAATAATTGTTTCTCCACGAAGGTTAGCTGAAATAAAAAGCCTTATAGCATTAAAATGGCCGCTGTAGTAACTAAAAAGTACAATAAAATATTCATAAAGTCGTCCAAATTATAGAAGATTAATTAATGTATGAAATATAGAATTCAATGGTTGAGTATAATTGAAGATTATGATATTGAATATTGATGTATACTTTTCTCCAATGTTGCTTCGAATTCATTAAACTTGAGATAAGTTCGAATTTTAGTTACCCGACCTTAGAGAACACTGTTGTTATTAGCTAACATAAAGAACATGAGTTTTCGAAGAAAGAAAACTACTTTATTAAAATCATAATATTACGGTATAGAAGAATTATTAATACTCTATACTTTAGTAATGAGCTAACATTACCTGGTTTAAAGTCCGTCGCCAAGCTTATTTCTAGGTTTAGCGACAAGCAATAAAGATTTAACAGCGTTATAATACAGAAACTGAAAGTTTTAGTTATATGTCAAAGAACGTATTTATGTCATGCTATACATTCAAACGCATCAGCGTGAAACTGTAATTAAACCATAAAGGTGTGGAATATTATGTCGCTCGACATGCTCTCCTACGTTTATAATACGTACTGTACGTAGATGTTACAGTATTAATATTTGTTAGCCTTATCGACATTTTGCAGCATCATCGAACGGTTGAGATAAGCGCATTACGTTTAATGAGGTGACAAACCAGCATTAGGTGACCTCTAGGATTCACGTACCTCCGACTTTTCGGTTACTGGGTAAAATGATGTAAACACTGGTGTGATAATAAAGATCATTGGATTACAACTTAACCATGTTGATTATATATACTTACATAATATTTTAGACATACGATATCATAATTAAAATTGACAACACGATTTAAAAAAATAAATAAAACTGACAGTGGCAAATGCTTCGGCAACGCCTAGTGAGACACAATGTAGGCCATCAAGTCGATCACGTCATCTATCGGTGATCGTTATCGTTTTTGAACTATACAATATGGTGCAGTCATTTTTATGAGTCATCGCTGAATGTAGTAACATTGTATTGGATTTTCTACAACGATACGTAAGCATCAAAATCAATTCACACACATGATAAATA
This sequence comes from Antheraea yamamai, assembly GCA_036509395.1. Lineage (NCBI taxonomy): Eukaryota > Metazoa > Arthropoda > Insecta > Lepidoptera > Saturniidae > Antheraea > Antheraea yamamai. The sequence goes on from AP028433.1 coordinate 7,233,153, forward strand.
ATATCATATTGTTTATGATCGCCCTATAATTAGCCTAACACTTTATTCTAGTAAGTTGTTTCTACACAACTTTTTATTTATTTTTTTAGAAATAAAAGAATAGAATCACCGGAATTAATGGACATTTCATTCTTGTGAAAGTCATTGCATTAGAGGATGAAATTTAATCCAGGAATTGGATTTTCTTTTTTATATTTTGTTACTCTTCTGCAATGCAACAATATAATAATTTAAAGGGGTACTATATTCTAGGTTGTGAAGATATATATGCGTAATGTTTTTAAAGAAATGGTTAAACTTTTTCAATATCTTGTGATTTTATAAATATATATAAATAAGTAACCGTATCACAAGACAACAAATTTATACGGTTTCGGTTACTCGTAGTATTAATATTTACTGAGTATTTATTTGTTTAAAATATTCAAATACGAGAATGTGTACATAGCTGTTCCAATTTGGTTATGAAATATTGTGACTTAAAAGTTCCTAAAATGGTACAGTTGGCAATATCGAAAAGAATTAGGTGACGTATATTTACTTTCTAACCACGAACACTAGTTATGGTATATCGTCATTGTAGGGTCACGGACACTGTAACAAGATTGTTAGTAATGTGTATTTCACTGGTAATAGTAATGTTTGCAGTAAATATTGTTTCATATACATACAGGGTAACGTGTAATACGGACTTTATACAGTTTATTAAACGAAAATTCAGTCACTCTAAACATAATATACGAGACTTCGTTTATAAGCTCGTAACTCATTTTGAAGCGATGATGTCTTAGTTGATAGTATTTCCGGACAATGCGCCGATGAACGTAGGTTGGGATCCTTGCAACTGTGTTATATTTCTTGAAACACTATTTCAATAAGATATTATTAAACGAAAAGAAAGATGACAATTTACTTACTCTGCTAAAGGTTATATTGGAAAATATAACCTTTATAATATCTACATAATATAAAATATTAAGTTTGAGCACCAATCTGGATATCTTTTGAAATGTGAATAAAAATATCTCTCTAATAGTACTTTAAACAGGAATCTCAGAAGCCGTACTTATCGTCAAAGCCTAGGAGTGATTTATCTTAAAGGTAATTTTTCTTTCATCTATCGTCTTTGTCGACGCGCGGTTGACGGTTGGTGACACCAGCATTTTTCTTATTGTTGGAAATAAATAAATTATGCGAGCTATTTTCTTCTTTTTCATAATCTTGCACAAGCGTATTATTTTCAGTGTTTATACCATTTTATTCTCAAAATTGATATTAATAATTAGGTAAAATATAAAAATAGTAATTACAGTGTTTTTTTACATAAAATAGGCAGAAGGTTTACGTTCGTCATTTATTCGATTTAATTAAAAAAAAAAAACAAAAGTAAATTATTTCTTTATAACACAATGCTGACATTTAAAATCGAATATTTAATTTATTTACCATCTAACAGACATGGAAGATATTTATATGAAATGGTAAAAGATTTAAATAGATTTATATTTTATTGTATTTGTGTTATAAATTACGTTACTAATATTATGCTACAGGAAGGACTTTGTTGAATTGAACGTTCTACGAAAGTGATACAAATAAAAATATATATGTCTTGATATCAAATTTATAAAAGAAACGTTGTAAATGTTAATTATTACGTAATAAAAACGTACGTACGTACGTAATAAAAAAACCCCAAAGATTAAGTTAACTGATTGCGACTTTCTAATTTACATAAGTACTAGGGTTTTGTATCAATTTGTTTTAAAGAAATATAGTACTAATGACAAATTTATTAATACAACTGCTTGTTTTATTGTATTATAATTTACTAGCGGGCCCGGCGGACGTTGTCCTGCTTTGATAATAAAAAAAATCCTAAAAGTCAACCGCAGCGCCACCTACCGGGTCCAATTGTGAATCTAAACCATTCGCGGATCCACTGGAACACGCACACAAAATTTCATCAAAATCGGTCCAACCGTTTAGGAGGAGTTCAGTGACATACACACATACAGAATAAAATGTATATATAAGGATATGCAATAAGTTATACATGAGTGGTATTCAGGCAAAATATATTCTATATAAATATTAAAAAATAAAGTTTACATTTCGTATCTGTCTGTGTGTTGCCTAGTTCTTCTAAATTACGCAACGGATTTTGATACAGTTTTCACTATAATTTCAGAGATTTACTTTCGGAAGGTTTTTATATGTAAAACATGTACATTATGTTTATATAAATTAAAGAAAAATCAAGTGTTCTAAAATCATAAGGAATTTTCGAGCGCTTACATTTATAACATTGACTTAAACCATATGACATATATAAATACAATGTACTACAGAATTGTACATTTAAAAACGCCTACAAAGAAGTCCCAATTATTATGTCCATCACTTAAGAAGAATCCATTGTAATAATTTTTATTCTTGACATATTATTAAAAATAACTGGTTATTTACAACATTATTTTGACAGACATAGTCAATTCATATCCAGTTAAAAACTTTAATTACGTTGGGCATGTAATGTAGATTAAAACTGCCCTTTACAGCATATCATTTCAAAGAATATCGTACTAGAGATCATAAATGAAAAAAGACGTGAGACAAAAATAAAGTTGTTCATGTGAAGATTCTCATTAACTTCTATGATTATTATGTAATTATCAAATCGCCAAAAATTATCTAAATGATTATGACGCTACCTTAGTATGTTGCACCCATGTGAAGTCAAAGTCGAAACGTTAGCCTTATATTAGGGGTAAATCGCGCAAAAATTATCAAGACACAATGACTGTCAAATCCTAAAGCATTTAAAATAACAAAAATGTGTTGTTCATTGAGGCTTTTAATCATTAATATTTAATTGTACAATATTTACTAAAGAAATCTTTGGGGAATAGTATCTGTGTGTATATAAATTCTCATTGTACTCATCTGAATCAGCCGTTTACGATTTCTCGAATTACTATAACACAATAAATCATTTTCTTTTACGTCTGTTGTTCCATAATGTCCACAAAAAGCCAACGTATTCAATTAAGAGGGAAATTAATTTGGCCGTACATCCTTTATATTATGAGAATGATTTCGCTCAACTGTACTGTCGATCGTTATGGCAGATTGGATTCAAACAGGCAGGCAATTAACTCGCCCACACAATTGATATTTTACCTATCTCCTATAATGTACAATTTGTATGATGCTGGAATTATATCAGTTGGCACTACCTTTAATTCCATTTATTTAATTAATCTATAATATTGTTAGTATTCTTTTTATAAATGGACAATACATATTTATTAATTTGTCAATTAAAATGTTTAACGTGTTCTCCGGTCTTTCCTTTCAGAAACAAAGCATGAATTAGAAGATCTCATGGCAGACGTCAAGAAAACAGCGAACAAAGTAAGAGGAAAATTAAAACGTAAGTATTTGCCTCGAAATTGTTTTCGGCGATTAAAATATTAGGCCTTTTCCTTGTAAATGGCACGGCAAAGCTACCGGCCGGCACAATGGCCAGGTGCCGCTCAGTTGAGATTATTTTGCGCCAAGCTACAGACATACCGCCATGAATACTTATAAGAAAAAATTATCCTTGCGTAATATGTATATAAAAAACTCAAAAAGAAGAGAATCTTCGATAGTATTATCCTATATTACAGGTCTTTCTTGAACTAATGTAATTAATATTTCTTGATTTATATTCATTTTTCTTGTAAAACAAAATCAGCGTATGTAATATGTACCACCACCGCGTAGGTCAACCAGATCCTTCAGTGATCCAATACAACACTAACAACTGTGCCTACACACGGCGAATTAACTGTACATTTTTACGTTCAAAAACGTGTGTGGACAAGAGGCCTTAGGAATCTTGTATATAAAAATCAATGTTTGTATGTTTATCCTTAACGCATGCCGAAACTACTGATCAGATTGTGATAATAATTTAGTAGGTTGTTCTGGGGACACCCGAGCGGGTTCCTGGTTCTATAAAATCTATATATATATATATATATATGTTTTTTTAAATACATTAATGAAATTGCTTGCCTTAAAGAAAGATAGTGTTTTTATTCTTAATGGAACTTTTGCCACTTCATTACAATATTATTTTGACATAATTGCCATATTTCAATTAAATATAATTAGCTGTTTTAAAGCAATCAAATAGGTACTATCACATAAATTAGATAAAACTATCATGTAGAGAGACTCTGCAACTTGCTTACAAGCTATTCAGCATAATCAAATTTTTTCTAAAGTAAAGTCCCCATTTATCGTAATTATTGAATTCCATTTGTATCAATGTCATTGTTTAGGAATTTATGTAGTTTTGGCATGGATATCAGGACATAGTGGGATCGAGGGTAATGAAGCTGTTGATCTTCTTGCTAAAGAAGCTATCCAGACTGGGTATTTTGACACCTATATTTAGGATTTATCCTCTCCAAACAAGACTGATTTGTTTGCATCATGGAATTCAAACTGGAAAGGATCCAACCAAATTAAAGGCAAATTTTTCAAAAGCTTCCATTCAAGATAACGTTCCGGGTAACCCATGGCTTTATAAATTTCGTGACTGTTGCAAGTTTGCTGCGTCTACTATATATAGACTAAGGATCTATCTGTAGAGGTGTGTTCTCCAGTCCATATTGCAAAGCCCAGAATCAGGGATAACTCAATGTGTGAATGTGGGTTGGATGAAGACACTCTAGAACACATTTTTTTCAATTGCCCCAATTTAATTTTTCACTGTTAGAAAGGTACATTAGACTACTTTTTAATTTTCGTCATATATATATTTTCAATACTTGATCACAATAAATGTAATTAATTAGCAAAATTCTATAACATAGCGTGCGTTGCTGGAATGATTTGAAATTATGGAATAAAATCCGTAGCAAAATTTCTTACTGTTAGCTTTACATAAAAATACGAGACACCATATATCTAAGTTTAATATCTCAGCCGAAAAGATTCTTGTTACGTGAAAAAGAAAATAAATGTTACAATTACTAATTAGAACTTACTACTTTTACTAAGTTTTACTAAAGTTATTAGATATAGGTAGGTTTCATTTATAATTTACAAATTCTTATTAAAAGAAATAGCTAAATACCAAATTGAAAATTTCATGGAGATAAAGTTTACTTTTTACAACATTGAAGTTGGTTAGAAGATAATAACATAAAAACTATAAGCCGGTAAAATTATTGCGTTGATGCGAGGATAGTAAATGGGTCACGGATGTGAGGGCCAGAGGAGCAACCCAGGGTATACCTGGAAGACATTTCTTGTCAATATATATGTGAGTTTGGAATCACAATTGGACCCGGTAAGTGTCGCTATAATCGGGTTCTAGGTTTTTTAAGATTTTTCGCGCCTGGAAATAAAATTAGAAATAACCGATTTGGCGCAGACGAAGTTGTGCGGGTCAGCTAGTATTTAAATAATTTTTCATGTAATCCACAGACATAGAGCAGAATATCGAACAAGAAGAGCATTCGAATAAATCATCGGCCGATCTGAGGATAAGAAAGACTCAGCACTCGACACTGTCGCGTAAGTTCGTCGAAGTTATGACTGAGTACAATCGCACGCAGACTGACTATCGAGATCGGTGCAAAAGTAGGATACAACGGCAGTTGGAGATCACGGGCCGCGCTACCACCGACGACGAACTCGAAGAGATGTTGGAACAAGGGAACTCGGCCGTTTTCACTCAAGGAGTTAGTATAATATGTTGCATTACTGAGATATTTTCTAATTAAACTGCCACGTGAATATGTCTATTGCAAATTTGAAAAGTATTGTAAAGACGTCGTGATGGTTGAGTGGTTTGACCGGTGGAATGTCAATTCGATGCATACAGATTCTAACCACGGTGTGTAGCAACGATTTTTTCGGAATCCGCGTACAGTTACTAATTTAAATTGGTAATATTAACAGCTGATGGTGGAGGAAAACATCGTGAGGAAAACTGAACTTGAGACATGTTCCTCTAGTACGATTTTCTTTTCTCGAACTGACTACGCTATTGGCCTAGCAAGGCTTTAACAGCTTCACCGGACTACTAAGGCGAGCGCTTCAGGCACTCAGCCGATTTTATTTTGACAAGTAGCTCAAGGCTAGTAGTATGACCCTATGTGGGGGAAATATAGAACTGTTTGCGTTTGAAATCACCTATGTGTCCTGGACTTGGTATGATAATTACACTCATACTTTCTTTCTCGAAAAGGCCAATGACCCTGCAGTGAATCTCTTACAGACTGATGTGACGATGATCGTAAAAACCAATAGAATTGTAAAGCAAGATAAAATATTTATATAAATAGAAATCAATTGTCGGATATGTATGCGCATCACTTCACTGCACTTCAGAACGGCTGCATTTGCTTGGCTAATTATTTTTTGTTATGTTTGAAATTGTCAAGATAAAGTTTCTACAAAAGAGAATGTTAGAAAAATAGTATGTCAAATGGAAAATTTTGGGTTACAAATTCTCCACTTGATATAGTATAAAAATGAGGACACATGACTGTTTTAAAAAAAAATATTTTAGCAAAAAAAAAACTATTTAGGTTCTTTTAAAATTTATAATCTTATGGCACTAAGATTGTAATATTAATTATTATATTTATATATACCTATTGTTTCCACGTTATGCTTTGGAACTTATAAGAGTTATATTACAACAATATTTTTTGTATATGAAATTTGTCCGTTCCAGAATATATAATATTCTTGTTGAGTCACTTCTAGTCTCATACTTCTGTGACCAACAATGATGTCATACATGTAGACGAGTGTGGGTAATTAAATTTTCTGTGGTAATATATACTACCGAGTACCTCTTAACTAGAACTTGTATGCGTCACCCGTCATCAATGCCATCATTAGTAAAAATTAAATATGTTATTTTATCATACAATTAAATCTGAATATTCAAAGGGGTTAAATGAGGATTACGAAGTAAATATATGCAGCATGAGCCACGTTTTATTTTATAAATTGACTAGCTAAGTCTTTCCTGCTTCGTTTACGTAAAAAAAATCGTTCTTTTTTTCATAACAGTAAATTTTCTCGCAACATTTCATTAGAATTCATGTAGCCATTTAAGGGCAATTTATGCATAAAATTTTAAAATACATACTCCCGTATGTACCTTTATTGCTTTTATAAGAAACAGTAAAATGATGTACCATAAAGTTAGTACTAATTGTACAAAATCATAACACGGTTTTGAAAACTTTCATTCCTTGCCTTGGAGGCTTTCGTTTATTTCAACTACAACTTTATTATAATAGGTGGTCAGTTTTACTCTTTAAATATTAAAAAATAATGTCAAACAAAATATACATTATGTTCTTAATATCCTTAACTTATTTTGTTCAAATCTATCTAATATCTATATAAATAAATCTATATTTCATTTAATAAATTAAATGGTACAGGTCAGCCGCCGTGCGGGCATCACGCAAAAACTACGGGACAGATATTGTTGTTGTATTCGTTTTGCTTCCTAGACATTTAAACCTTATCAAAAAAAATGTCATTATGTCTTCATCTAATATAAAGTTATGGAAGATTAAGGCAACTATAATTTTTGTAAGAACTACGAATTCACTAATACATGTGGTGGGGCAAGCGGTTTGGTACGCATACGTAGGAGAAGGAATATTAGTGCTTTCATTCTTTTGTCCTCTACGCATAAAATATATTTTAAAGATAGAGATAAAGATATTTAAACAAGGCAAACGAAGTCGCGACTATGAAGTAGTACGTAATACAAAGATTTTTGAGTCCAAATCGTATTTTGATTGGTTTCGATTTAATTTAATCTCTATCGTTATATCATTTACAGATCATAATGGAGACGCAACAAGCGAAACAAACACTCGCGGACATAGAAGCACGGCACGCGGACATCATCAAACTGGAAACTTCCATCCGCGAACTGCACGATATGTTCATGGACATGGCCATGCTAGTCGAAAGCCAGGTCAAAACAAAATACTATTTTGCTCTTAGAATACCTCTTAGAAATTTTGGTTACCACATTTTATGACAGTCAAAATGTTGCAGCTTTTGCGAGAGAACTTTTTGAAGACGTGGAAAAAAAGAAATGATTTTGGTAAAGTCGTTAGGGGTGATTCTGCGTTCCATTAAAATTTACCTTCTTTTGGTTTAAAATCTTGATATTGCTTATTGTAAAAAACTGTTACACTAAATTGTAACTGTTTATAGAGAATTGTGGTCTATCTAAAGTTTTACACATATCGTAATGTGGAACCCTATTAATGTCATTGAAAAAAGTGACTTTCTTGTAATTGTTATTTTTTCAAAGAGTAGAATTGTTTTTCCAAATACTTAATAAGGTATCATGGGTTTTGAATATAAATGATAGTCTAAATATAACCGTAACAAGAATCTTATTTAGAAAATGGCGATATTCCTAAATGAAGTTTGTTGTTTGATTTTACCTCTTTAAAAGGTTTTGTTTCACTTTAATTGTAGTTTTAAACAGGGACATAAACGATTATTTTGATGGATTCGATGTCAAAATTAATGCCACTTAGTATCACGTGAAATCACCTCACGGAAGATGGATTTTTAAAGAAAAAATGAACCTCATCTTGGTTCACTTATAATAAATAAATAGTCAGTCAAAAACTGAAATTTTTGTAATTTTATTTTCCATAAAATTTTTATCTTACTCATATAATTAGGAAGATTTTTTTATAAAATATCTACGTTATTCGAATAACCCTAATCAGCATTCGATAATCTTAAACCCGATAGTATATAAGCTGTATGCGAGAATACATTCATCGGTCATGTTCTTATTTTAATATACCTGTACTACATGACCGTTAAAATTGAGATTTACATTTTTATCCCGACGTTAAATATGATTTATTTTTATGATATGATGGTTATATTTCCGTAGAGTATTTTTGTTATCAAATAATTCTAATGCGTTGTTGAATAACTCAGCGGAAATAAGGATGGTATTCTTAATACCCGCACGGCATATAAACTCACAGAACTAAAACGGCCAACATTAGTTTTGATTAGTCGAGTAACTAAATTGGTTCGTAATATACAGGGTGAAATGATCGACCGCATTGAGTATCATGTAGAACATGCCGTGGACTATGTCCAAACTGCCACACAAGATACAAAGAAGGCCCTAAAATATCAAAGTAAAGCTCGACGGGTGAGTTATTATTCCGATGTCGATACATTCGTTATTAATATGTTCTTTTTTGTTTTGTTTGTCTCTGTCCCACTCCCGACTCCTGTCCTATGTCGTTCCCTGTCATACCGCGTTGTTCTGTGAATGACCCAATCGAAACTATTATTTTTAATTATTTTTTTTTTACTTCGATTATTCGGTGATTGGTTCACACTTTGTTTTATTGTTTTTCTCCTTTTATGTATTTAATTTAATGCTTTAATTGTTGTGTTTCTAATTATAACGACGCTCTAATTATAACTAACACTGGGTTGAATTTTGCTTCTCAACTTGACTTTTCGTTGTGTGTCACATGTTTATGACTTCGTTGGTGTGTGCGTAATTTGCCTTCTAAAGCATATTATTGGTTTTCCATATTGTTGTAACATGTTACTTTACTGTTGTACAATGTATTACATTAATCATGACATTATTATAATATATTTAAAAAAAAACCTTGTATACTTGTAACTATAACAAGACCATATGTTTATCACGTATTGGTGTGCCGTTTTCTGATTATTAACATTAGTTTTATGTTTTGAACTATATTGCGGTTATATATACAATATAATTTTAACTTCAGCTCAACTTGGGTCGGTTCCTGTAATGTATATATGCTGTGGGTTTGTATTAAATAACGTCTGAACCAATCGGCCGTAGTTGTAAATGGTCCTAGCGTTGCGTCCCGCTCCCTCCTAGCGCCGTTTACCTTAGCGCGAGCAGGGCGAGCTGATAGATCGCATCGAGTATCATGTCACCCAGACCACGGACTACGTGGACGTCGGCCGCGGAGAGATCAGTAAAGCCCGCGAATATATGATTAAAGCGCGAAAGGTAATAATAACCGAGCCTTCAAAATGGGTTCTGCACTTTTCGATCTTAACAAGAACTTCGATTAACTCTATAGGTACTCGGGCGTTACTAAATAATTACTACGATTTCTTCAAATAACTTTCCGTACAACTTTACCCATTGAGGAGTATGTTTCCGGGATAATAATAACCAATAACCTTGAAAATTTTAGAGTTTCTCATTTATAATGTTTATTTCATATTTAACGCATGATGCATGATTTCAACGAAACGTAGGAAATACAAAACTCATTATTACAGAGTTTATTTTTTTTATTAAATTGTAGAATCGTAATTACTTAATAATATACGGATATTATATCAATCATACTTTTTCTGATCATTCTATTGAACATTCATATTTCAGCAAAGCTTTGGTAAATGTGTAAATTCTTCACCATGCTTGTTACAAAATATATTCGTTCTGTTATTAATTTAGCTATAATTTAAATGTATTCCTTATTTCATCGAATAACATTTATATTAGTGTTTCTCGACCCCTTTCTCTATAATTGGTGATAATAATATATATTCTTACAATTCAATTTTAACTTAAATAATTTAAAAAGTTAATTGTTCAAAGTTCATTCAGTAGCAATAGTTGAAAGTTAAAACATGTTTCAGGTAATTATTTATTGAGAATAAATATGACAGGATTAAAGTGTATATTTCGTTTTAATTTATAGTAACGAATCATTATTTGTCAAACAAAAAAATTACAAAATATTGACGAACATTGATATTTATAACAGAAAATCTGGAAATTAAAAAATATGATACTTAATAACTGAACGATATATTTTAATAATTTCTGTAAATGCAATTTGCACACATTGGGGAGCTATACCTGTGCTTTAATTACTTCAAATGTTTATGCGACTTAGATATTTCAGCACGAGTGGTAATGGGTGATTTGTCATTTATGATAATAAATACATTAATTGAGAGCTGGAAAATACGAAGGTGCCAAGTTATTCGTAGTTTCTTCTCTTTTTAATGGCAGTGATAATGAAGGCTAATTTCTTTGTAAAGGTGCTAAAATCAAGACGTCTTTGTAACGTTATCAGGAGAGTATTTAGAATTTTTTCTAAGGTGTTTATTCCATGTATTTGTTTAAAATAACAGTATGTTTATTGTTGTATCAAAAACAATAGAGAACCAGTGATAAAGAGAAAAGGTATACCTTTCAATTTATAATATACTAGCCGACCCGTGCCCACTTCGTTGGGCGGTAATAGGCATAATCAAGCTACAACTTTTCTCTAGAACTCAATCATATATATCTCATAATTAAGGCAACGTTCATAAGAAACGTTTTCGTTCGACCATTTTTCTCCGACTCCCCAGATATTACCCGCCCCTACAACCTCACAAACTTTACCTCTTTATAATATTAGTATAGATTATAGATAATATAATTAGTTAATAGCTTCTGCCCGCGACTTCGTACGCGTGGAATAGTTATTTTGGGCTAAGATGCAGCGGAAGCTCTTAAAGGAAAAAAAAGCCCCGATTTTAAAACATTTTTCATTCTTGCTCCGCTCCTATTGCCCTTAGCGTGATGATATATAGCTTATGACACTCACAAATAACTTGGCTTTGTATTGGTAAAATAATTTTCAAAATCGGTTTAGTAGTTCCTGAGATTACCCCCTACAACGTCACAAACTCACAAACTTCACCTCTTTATAATAATAGTATATAGATTATAGCCCCTGCCCGCGACTTCGTTCACGTAGTAATAGTTACTACTCTGGGCTAACGCTGACACACAGCAGAAGCTCTCAAAAAGAAAAAAACATCTCGATTTTGAAACATTTTTCATCTGTGCTCCGCTCCTATTGGCCTTAGCGTGATGATATATAGCCTATAACCATTCTCGATGAATGAGCTATATAACACTGAATTATTCAAATCGGACCAGTAGTTCTTGAGATTACCCCTTACAACGCCACAACGTCACAACGTCACAAACTCACAAACCCACAAACTCACAAACTTTACCTCTTTATAATATTAGTATAGATGATATTTATAATTTCAATATATTGAACTCATATAAATATGGTTGTTATGCATATTAAGAATATCCTTAAAGAAACCACTATATAAGTCATGACAGTAGCAGAGAGTATTTAAACTTTGCATATGTTGTAAATCTTTTATTGCACACTATCCAGAACAGAAAATTAGACCATGAACATAAATAGTACCATCTTATTATTTTTAAAATTAGTATTTAGCACCTTTATACACAACATTTCACAGTAACCTAGTACTTCTCGGTTCGTTTCAAATTCAAAACAGTATAAAAGGTATGCCCATATTCAATAAATTATTTTATGTTAATAAATTTTAAGTTGTAACTATTTCGCGCCTTTGCAGTTTTCAGCCTTCATTTAAACATGCTGCATTCAGGAAATGCCTTTACACTAGTTATATTTTGTTTATTTTGCAACTATGTTTTGTAAATAATGGCTTGTTTATTGTAAAAAAATGTCAATATGTTGATTGATCATCATTATAAGAGAATGTAAAATTAGTGGCTATTTGTATGAAAAAAAAACCAATACCTTTTTTTAATTTGGCATAGATTAAACAAATAGTATATGCTAAAATATCTTTACGATAGAATTTGGACATTCCTAAAGCTATAATGCAGTTTGAGCTGATTCACAATTTTCTTTGCTTTATGTGAAAATTGTAGCAGTCATTTTAGTTTGTTTTTTGTATCTCCTTTGTCATTACAGAAAAAAATCTTCATCCTTATATGCCTGTCAGTTACGCTGGTTGTATTAATAATAATTCTCGCGATCGCGCTGAGCTAAACTCTGCGGGAGGTACAACGGTCCGTTCATCAGTTCGTGAAGTCAACACATCAGTTTCCTTCCAATGGACATTTTTTAAATTCATTTCGTTCCCGATGCCAACTATCATATGATATTTATTGTATATCATTCGCGGTTATCAATTATATTTCTGTTAAAAGAATTGATTAATTAATGCTTGTGATAATTTAATTGAAATAATATTTGTTATTTCACAGTATATTTGCATTATTGTGCAGTAAATATATGTATGTGGTTAATTAAATTTATATTCAAAAAAGCTGTTCTATCTTAGGTAGCGTCAGTACGTTTGTTATTGTGAATATCAGTATAACTAAATTAAATTTTTTTCAGGGTTTAACATTGTAATTAAATGTAACATTATACTGAAGCTACATAAATTATAGCTTTAAAAGGAATGTGGTGCTGCTCAAAAATTGGGATTTTTTTTTCTTAAAATAAATTGGAAAGTTTTCGATTAAAAGAGAAATTCATAAGTAGTTGATGTGATGTACAAACAGCAACACCTAGTGAGTTTATATGGGAATTTATATCATATATTACTTTGTAATTTTTTACATTACTTCTATTTAAGACGCGAAATTTATTAGTCTAAAATTAATTTCCTTAACGCAGCCTTTTTGAGTACTTATTTCTCGTTTGTTATACAAGATATTTTGTTTGTACTAATATAGTTCTGGTACCACAAAGTTTGAAGACAATATGTGTAAAGTGCAATAATATAGATTGTGCTTTAAAATAATTGTAAGTCGTATCCGTTTAATTCGATTAAAAATTAGCTTTGCGCTGATGTCACCAGACTATTATATCCAAATAACTTGATTGTATATATTTTATAGATTAGATGTACAGTCAACATCACAAATATTATAGTATATCATAGTCTACCATGTACCATATGTTTAGAGATATTTATAAAATTTATTTCATTTAATAACACTTAACATATAGTTTAAAATGTGGATTGTTGATTCGTTGAATTTAATTATTTATGAACAGGATTTCTGTTTACTTTTCGTAAGATAAGATAAAGTTCAGTTGCACTTACAATTAAACTGGGTTTAAATAAATACTCTGGATCTATTTTCTGTTTCTTAATATTTTTACATGTTTTTTGTAGTGAAAATTTCTTCAGCCCCGTTCTAAAAAAGTGATTTTAAAAAAATAGACAAACATGCTTCTATAGGTTTCATCGTGCGAAGGAATGAGATAGAATATGATATATTATCCTTCATATGAATAGTTTAGCAATTTTTGAAGGTTTCAATTCTACCGCGTGTGAACTGCACATTACTTTTTATTTGAAGTTTGTAATAATTACACAGACAATAATAATTGATATGTTAATTTACCTTAAGTATACCATTTCTCAAATATAAACAGTTTTGAGTTGTATGTAATCAAGCAAAACGGGAAATCTTATTTTTTTTTTTTTTGTAAAACATTGTTCTGTTCTGTTTATTAAAAAAAATAGCTCTGAAGCAGGCAGAGTGAGAGATTTTTGAAACAGAGTAATTAAGAGCAGTCAGCCGGTTTTAATTTTTAAATATAAATCTTGCACTCAAAATATTTATTTTTAAATTTTTTTGCTAATAGACAATATTTGTATTCCATATTGTGACTGCAATTGATCATTATCGATCTTACATATTTTTCTCTATTCTTGTTTAATACATAAGGGGCTAAACAGTATTCATTATTAGTATAAGTTGATCGTGTGTTTTTACTTACTTTATTCAAATTATATATTATCTATTGATATTTTAATAATTGGCTCCACTTTGAAACTTCATTCGTATTTCTCACTTCAAAATTAAACTATACGGGCACAATCGGATTCGTTATTATAACTGAAATGTACATATAAATAAGTTAAATATGAATTTCATAAAATTGTTTGTATAAATGTTAGAAGCCAGTTTGAAATTGAGACAAAATGTATTCGTATGGAAATTATCGCGTGTTAACTAACATCTTTGAATATTTTTATTCCCAATTTCTATTCATATTTTATGAATATTAAATACTAAAAGATTACAATTATTCAAATGCTAAATAAAATAATACTGTCTTAATAGTGTCTGATATCATACATACTTAATACATTTCTTTGTAATTATTTTTTTTACACTGTACTAACTCATCAGTTAACCATTAAGAGAATTCAAGGTCTTTACTGTTTAGAGGCATTTATCACATTAAATACCATATTAACCATCTAATTAACATATTAAATTCCGATTTATCTTATGTATGAAGATGTTATATTAAAAAAAAAGTTCCAATTTATATTTCTTATTGTTTCAAGTCAAATAAAAAAGATACTATAGATTTCTAAGACAAAAATAATTTAAAGTAATCGGGGTTATGCATTTAATAATAGCATTTTGAAAATATAATTACCACAAGAATTTGAATAAGGAACCTATTTCAAATTAAATATTAAGATCGATCGTTTTGGTATTCTGTTTTTGAACATTCGTGTTATAGAACAGAGGTAGTCAACCTTTTTAAACTTACCGTCCCCTATTAAGTATGTATTTAAAATAAAATTTTCTAGTTGCCCACCGAGTTCAAATTAATAAGGGTGATTTATAAAATATATAGTATAGTAGGTTTGTGACATTTTTACAATACAATTTCAAGAAGTTAAAGATATATAATAATAATTTTCTTCCAAATAAACTATGGCAGACTTCCCCAAGATTATCAGAATTAAATCTTTATAAAATGGTTTATTATTCTTAAATCTATCTTATTTATGTTTTCTATAGAAATAAATATAAAATGTGATGGAATTCAAAATTCCTACCGCTCATTGGGCAGTAAGGAGTAAAGTTGACTATCACTGTTCATAAAATTTAAAAGTAATAACACGAATGTTACTTCGTTTAGATACTAGATTGAAGACATGTCCTTTAGCTTACGCACACTCGTATAATTAATGAAAAGACTGTAAAATAATTTAATGCCATTTTCATTATTATTCAACATTATTCATGTAAGAAGTTATATTTCTGTTTCATTAAATTTAATTATGTTATTCCCTCACAACGAAGGGCTGAAGAATTGTAAACTTGTTTACTGTGTAATCATAAAACAAATCTTTACTCGTGTTGTAAATATTATGTTTATAATTTGAAGATTACATTTATTTATTTTATTTCAGTTATCTATTTTTTTTTCCATTTAAAAATAACCCGTATTTTGAAGTGAAATTGCTTTAAGCCGATCCTAAAATTAAAAAATCCAGAGATGAATAGAGAGAGAGAAGTCTATATAGAGAGATATGATAGATGAAAGCAATAGATTAAGACAAATGTAGTGTAAAAAAACAAAGGCAAGTAATGTATTAGATAAAGACAACAAAGTGTCTTATATATCTTGACATACTGATCATTTATTACACAGCCAGTAATATTTTTGATCGGCAAAGGAATTTCATTTCTGTCCCGTGTACCGAGTTGTACGCGCCGTTTTTTTTTTCACGTTTATTGTTCTGGCAAATGACGCACCCACCGTATTGTAATTTGAAGGTTAGGATTCCGATGAAACGTGTTTATGTATCGATTTTGATAACCGATTATCGTGATTGAAGCAATAATAACAGTGGTCCGGGCGCTCGGTTACGTGTCATGTTTAAAGCGTACTGTTGCATGGTCGCCATTCACCGACCGTCGGATGCCGTCAACAGAAGAAGATCATGATCCTAGTGTGCCTTCTCATACTGGGACTGGTCGTGGTGGGATATCTCTCCAGCTACTTTATGTGAGCGGGTCTCGCTCTCAAACAGATCGCCAAATGCTCAAAGGTAAATCGGGTTTCACCTGCCGACGAGCGGTGTTCTGACTCACGACTACTGACAAGATTTTTTTTCTCGAACTGACTACACTGTTAGCCTCGCAAGGCTTTTACTGTTTCGCCGGATTACGACTACTAACAAGACACCTCGGGAAGAACTTCAGGTGTAGTCGAAGTCAACGCCCGCTCGTCGTTCTATACTAGTTACTAATTGAGTGTTGTGTTTGTCCATTGTGCAGAAGAAGATAATGATAATGCTGTGCCTGCTCGTCCTCGGACTCATTGCGACCGGCTACGTGTATAACACTTTCTTCTAAACGTACGAACGTGGCAGGTTTGACGAGTACTTCATAGACAAGCATCCATAGTTAGCGATTTATTGTCGAGGCATTCAGTAGCTGGTTTTTATTTTCATTAACGTAAAGCTGAATTTCGATTGTTTAGATGAGAAATTCG
Source organism: Antheraea yamamai (assembly GCA_036509395.1). Lineage (NCBI taxonomy): Eukaryota > Metazoa > Arthropoda > Insecta > Lepidoptera > Saturniidae > Antheraea > Antheraea yamamai. The sequence goes on from AP028433.1 coordinate 7,250,366, forward strand.
ATACGAAACAAAAGTTTCAGGATATTATTTTATTAATTGGGGTGGAAAAAAATTTGCATGCGTCTGTTAGGCCAAGCATATTCACTGCCTTAATTTTTATAGTGAGTATATTATCTTTTGCTGTTAGGGATAAGGTATTGCTGATTAATTATTCGGGATAAATAGAAGTCTTATAAATACATTACTTTTATAAATATATGACATTCTTGTTTATTACAATAAGTAATATTGATTACAAAAATTAGAAACAACACCTTTATAAGACTACTTTTTTACATTTGAACTAGCTAAAGTCTTGCTTCTTGTAATAGATCGACATGTGTCTCATCGTCAAGCGTTATTTTTACCATCAATTATTTAACGAAATAAACTATTTACATGCGAATAGAAAACAAACCATGATCATTGATTGCAAATTTCTATTATTATCAGTGCACTTTTAACTTTTCTGCACTTATTTTTAATAATCATCTCTAAATATACGTTTTGACGCTTAAAATCCTAAAATGTTGTCTTCATCGTTCGTTAAGCATAGTACAAGATATATTGGAATTTAATATGTGTAGATTTTTTTTTGTGTAGGTAGATGAAATTTTTTAGACTTTATAATCAGTAATGTAAATTATAATAGAGTAACATTAATTACAATAGTAATAGAAACGACGTTCAAATAATTGTAGTTAAAACATTATAGCCTAGTGTTTTTTCGCGTTTATACCCGTGAAAATGATTTTGTACTTCTACAATAAGTGACGCGCTAATTTTTTACACCTGTGTTTCCAATACATCTGTATATCCTGTAACTAAGCGTAAATATCTGGAATAAGGAATACTAATACTCTGAGAGGCAACAAAATCAAAACGTACGTTATATGAGGAAGATATGTGTTGCAAGAACAATAAAGAAATAAATGAAGGCTTGTCGAAACAAACCATCAATGAAGGAAAAAACTCCCAGACAAAGTTACATTGTCTATATTGAGAGATAAATACCATGATATCGTTTCACAGGATCGCAAAGCAGCCGGAGGTCGCATATATTTTGGTGCCTGCATCCCGCTTGGCAACTATCAATGTGCTACACTTAAACGAATCATCAGCCACTCGGAGAGATACATCTCGTATCTCATTAAGACTTATTATTTATCATTAGAAATATATTCAGACATCATTTGTGTAACGTTAAAACTCAAGCGAACATAACAATAGAATTGATTTTGTTGACGTGTTATTAATAAAACATTTCATAGGTGTGACTAGGATTTATAACAGGATCAGATTTCTTAACTTATATTAAGCCTGTGCTGAGATGTGTTAAACAAATTCTTCGCTAGTATGCATTCGTACCCCATACTAAACAGTGGCTGCATTATTTAGTAAAAACACTAAAAAATATGCTATAGTGTTCCGGGACCGTGTGTCCAAATGTCTACATATTTTAATCAAAATGGGCTCGAGTTTCCAGCTTAAGTTTTATTTAAGTCCTTTGTTTCGAATAGTGACATTTGATGTTTCTTAATATTTTTACTCACTAAATAGGAGGGCCTATTTAGTTCCACCTATGATAAAGTTTCATTAATATGCCTAAAAACTAACATATATTATAGTCATCCTTTACATGTTAATTCAGAATGAAGAAATATTGATGGATTGATTGAGAATATTGTAAGTGTAATCGCTGCGTTTAATGAATGCAATTATAGACTACCTATATACTTTAGAAGTTGGTTATAGGAACATTTTTTTATTTCTAACTTTATATAAACTCTCATTGTTGGCAAGTGTGTCATTAGATTTTCAGTGCCTTCAAATGTTTCATATATTTGAATTACCGTGTAATGGATTTCTAATAGAGCATTATTTAATAAATATTTAAAAATGTACGCGTTCATCAGAATATTCAGTCTATTTCAAATCATTCTATTACATTGTACTAAACGCATCAATTTTATTTATTAAATTTCATAGATCCGAAGGAAAATGATCGCCCATCATCAATGTTAAAATAATTACTAAGCAAATTCGTGCAAGAAATTATAAGCATAAAAAATGTTACTAGAGTCATACAAAATTGAAATAATATTATTTACCCAATGCCATGATTTGAAATAGTTAACTGACTTGACAAAATTATCAACAACAATTTAATTTAAAGTACCTTCTAAAATTATACTTTGTAATTTGAATTATTCTTGACAGGTTTAAATAAAAGTTTGAGATACACAGGTCGATATAACTTGTGTGATGTACGTGGTTTTGGAATGCAGTATGTTTATAGGTATTTAAAACAAAATAAAAATGTCCGATCAGTTTTAAAAGTCGTCAAAATTAGGTGAAATAATTGAGTGAAAAGAGTGAGGTACTTGCACAGTTAACCCTACGATCCAGTTGTTCGAATGACGCTGGACGGTTACTGTGAGGTGTGAACAGCTCTCTTTGATTCTAGTTTCTAGGAACACCAATTTGTTCAGATATAAACGTAACGTCTAACTTAAGCGTCGTATTTCTTTATTAAATATATAAAAAATAAGCTGCGATTATTACATAGCGCAATTAAATTCTAATAGTTTTTTTAATACTCAATCTACTAAATACAAATGTTGTATAAAGTGGTCTTAAATAATTATGAGTTTATCTTCATTCGATATTCTCGGTGTAAGCGAATTTAAATAAATATATATAAAAAAAAAACAAATTATCTCGTATGAATTGGGTTCCGAATAATTCAACTTCTTTCCTAGGTTGGTTCTAGGTTTTGTATGGTGATAAAAGAAAGGAAATATTAAAAGACCCTAAAGAATCACTTATATTTTACTTTTTCTGAGGCATGAGGACTAAAATCCTGTGAACCCATAGGATTTGCTTGTAGAAAACAATATATAAAAAAATCCTACCTTAGGAGACCCCCTCATCTACTAATCCCAGGGACCCTAGAAACATGGAGCCTCTAATAGTTGCTTAGAGAAAGACAAAAAAATGAAAAGTATATTAGCAGAGAGGCTATATGCGAGGTCAGTAACATTAGCCACCTCTGGCTTTATGAGTAATATCCGACGCCTTGTGACATAGATTCTTAATGTCAATCACAATGATTTAAATCACATCATTCACAGATTAAGAATATATTTTAAAATTTTCATAAACATAGGAAGAAATTCGTTTACGAAGCCTCATACGAGATATTAATCGATAACTTTCATTCATTTTCAAAAATATAATCACTAAGGTGTTCTCTTAGAGTATTAAACTATGTTTTATTTACACCTATGAAGGTTAATAAGACAATGTATAAAGACGACATTGTCTCGTGTAAAGCAAGAGTTCACGAAAGGCGGCTGCGGCTAGTTTTAGGTGTGAGGGCGAGCAGGCGGCCGCCGCACGGAGCATATCGCGACGGCCATAGCAATAATAAACTTCGATTACAATTGTAAAATTGTTTTTAACTTTCGAATGTGTGATAGTAGATGCAGTTGTTGTTTAGTTAAAACTCTTTATAAATAATAAATTGTTATTGTGAGTGTAACTTTAAAAAATTAAGAGTATATGTACTTTAAAAATTCTCTTCGTATTAATGTATTAAAACGAGTCATACCAACATTTTGGACGCTTTTTTCGATAAAGCCGATGATAGTTCATTGATTGTATAGTGTTTGATTTGATATCATTTAAGATATCTGCGTTGTACAGTAAAACATAACGTAGCGGTCTTAGCTAGGATAACTTTTTTAATAAATTTGAAATATCATCTCTTCAGCAATATAAGAATAGATAACGAATAGTATTTTCTGTTTGTAATAATATTAAATCGTAGAGAAGAAATCACTCAAAATTTAAGCACCTACATATACTAGCATTTTCCTATAAAAGTATTGTAATTTAAAAGAATGTGTGATTGTCTAGGGACATTTGTCGTCTCGCCTGCTATTGAGCGAGTCTCGACAGAGAGTACACTCGAGGATAACGGCACTAAGAAATCCCGCAATTAGAGTGTCCCAGTCCTATAAGTGCGTGTACTTTAACTGTACCACTTGTACCGAGGAGTACATCCGAGTATATAAGAATGTCAAGCAATGTTAATTTTAAATATTTCTAGAATAATTAGAATTTTACCCAATAAGAGTAGGATTTCATCTAGTTGCCTTCGTAACGGTAGAGAAATTAGGTATTACCTTATCTCTCGGTAGCTTCATACAATCATGGAAGTCAATCATTAATGTATAGTATGTAAGCGGGTCGATCGTCTCGCTTATCCTACAAGCGCGCGCTAGTCTCCCTCGCCTCGCCGCCGTTCTGCGCCATTAATCATGTTCATATTAGCTAGATGCATTCCTCATCTCTAGTTTAAGTATAATCAATTGGCCTCTCGAGACGAGGTCGCGTACCTGACACCAAATAATTATTAAATGTAAGATACTGCAGTGCGTGTTGTCGCGACGTCATACAGCGGCACATTCGCACAAGTAACGTGTCGAGACCGAGTCCCCGTAAGTCGGGTAACAAATACTAGAAGGCATTTATTCGCAGCAACTGAACAAACTCAGTCCGCTAGCGCCAAAATATCTTCGTATAAATCCCGCGTTTATAAAATAAGTTATTAGAGTAGGTCTAACTGAACTTCTAGTCAGCTTTTAATGATCTCTGTTGTTGTAATATAATATCAATACTAATATCGCAATGTTTTCTGTTGCTAAATAGTATATATATTATATTAAAAATCAAGTACTAGGTGATCATGTGTACGGGGGCGATGACTTAAGGAACCGCGATCGCATACGATGCGTGACGCGCACGTGTTCTAACAAATCTCAATATTAAAGTGTAACATATATACATAGATATTTTCATAATCGATAATAGCATGCGTATTGTTGGTTGGATTGCTAATTTCGTATAAGTATCTACACAATTAGTATAGTTTATATACTTATGTGTCAATTCTTATAGCATTTTATTATATAAACAGACGATAGATAGTAAGTGTTAAAAGTTATTCAAATTAATTATTTAGCTTACTCAATCATTTACGTTGATAAACAATATGACACTCAACATTATACATGTTAAACTCTTATATAACTATTTATCACTTTATAAGTACTTATTGAATAAGCTTTAGGCAATAAATAAAATAAAATTCGAATCCATAGAACACATTATTAACATCACCAATTTCCGGTTTCATAATACCGATATCAACCGGTAATCTAATAATTACTGAAAATTCAACTCGTGAATTTATCAAACAACGAACTTTCAAAGAGTCTAGGAATTAATCATAAGAAACAAATTGAATTAAACTTTACAGGCTCATTGTGTGTATTTTTTGTTCTTTAAAAAGTTAGTAATATTATTAAACCTTAGCTCCCATAAACTCGCAGAAAGTTTCGAACTTCGTCGAAAGTTAGTTTGAATGATTCTCGTCAATAGAAGTATACCGTATTTAATCTATGATACAAATATTCCACTAATTCTGGTATGTAATTAATTCGTATATTATAGAGTCTAAAAATTACAACAAACTTGCTAAATTGGATGTCCTTTAAGATACCTAATATTGGAAGGATTCTCCTGCTAATTGCTAATACCAAATGTTCAGTACTTATGTTAACTGTTAACATGGAATCTCACTAGACGCTATTGTAATCTATATTGACGTAATATTGTTTATGAGTAGTGTCGCTAGACATCAATTTCGTAGTTAAATGTTCGTAATTTTTCAAATTTCCACAAATTTGTGCTTTGTTCTATCTGAGACCTTGATGTTGCTTAGCGTTGAATGATATCAAATATTATAAATATTTATTAGAGTTTATATTTTAAATCATGTTAATTTATATTGTTTAGTTTAGACAAAAAGTGTTGAATACATAGTTTAGTACCGTTTGAAATTTCTTATAATCGTACATATGTACGTGTTTCAGGATTTATATTAAAATTGTATTCCCTCTATAATAAATTCTCTTGTAATCTTCTTGTAAAGGAACATTGACTACGTACAGTTATTGTTACTATTTATGTATCTATTATATGTATAACCAAGTTAATCTAAAGTTCTGGGAAAACATTGTGAAAATAAAATTAGATTGATTTTATAGTGATATTATTCTGTATGTAGGTTATCAATCTGAAATTCTCTCATGATTATAAAATAAACGGTGTTTTCTGCTGTAAACTTGTTTTTTTTACTCCCATTAAGTGTTAATTTCTGTAATAAGAGGACGATAGACAGATTTGCTCTAAAAAAATTTTTGAAATTGTTTCAAAAAAGTCTATTCATAAAATGTTTTGATAGTAAAGAATCATTCGTATAAAATCACATATGTTATATGTACAAAGTTAAGTATCTTTTTCAACAACTCTATACTTACGAACTTTCAAATTTTCTTGTTCTTCTCGGTACGATTAAGTATACATACCATACCGAGAACATTATTATTTCTGATAATCTAAATCAGGATATCGGTAGGCAATATAATATTTTTTGATAAAACAGAAAGAAGAACAATATTTATATTATATATATATATATATATATATATATTATACTATACTATACTATACTATATATACTATACTATATATATATTATAGCAAGCATACAGGCAAACGACACCATAGCTTTCCAAAATTAAAATCTTAAAAGTGCATATACTAGTCTTGCTATAAATACTGAAATAAAGAAAAAAAAATTCTATATATAAATTCTAAATAGTTTAATACATAAATATAAAACAATTTAAAAAATAAAAAGCTTATTCGAAGTGGTCTCCATTGGCTTCAATATAGTCCTTTAAACGTTGAGGCCAGTTATCAATAGAAGCACGCACTCTTTCCATGGGACTTTTATTTGGGGTTTTAGGGACTCCAAATTATCATGGTGTATAGAGCAAGCCGTACTCTCTAAAACTGACCATAAATCATAATCCAGCGGATTAAGATCGGGACTAGATGACGGCCAGTCTTCAGCTCTGATGAAGTCCGAAACGTTCGTTTCAAACCAAGACTGCGTAGACCGAGCTTTATGACCCGGCGCCGAGTCTTGCTGGAAGGACCATTCTTGGTTATTGAACATGGTGTTGTTAAGGGGCTCCACTAACTTCTCAAAAATGGTATCTCGATACATTTGTGCCGATGTTTTGATACTTTTCTCACAAAAGTATGACTCAGCCACTCCTTCATAGCTAATACCCCACCAAACCATCACTGAAGTCTGACAGTGCCTACGTTGCACTCTGTCGACTAATTGGGAAGCTTCCTTAGAGCTTTGAGCGTAAATGCGGTCATTTTGTTTGTTAAAATGCTGCTCAATTGTAAAAATTGTCTCACCCGAAAACATAATTTTTCTGTGACCTCCCTTTGCGTACCGCTTCAGTAGTTGTTTCGATTTTACCACCCTATTCTTTTTTAAATTATCAGTTAAGAGATGACCAATACGTCTCTTATAGGCTGCAAGTCCTATCATCTTTTAAAATACGCGACATGGTTCTAGGTGCTATCTTCATCTCCCGAGATAAAATCTTTTGCTTTCGGACAGGATTTCTTCGAATTCTTTCCCTTATTGCTTTGACCACCTTTTTCTTACGAACATTACGTGGACGGCCAGATCTTTTTCTGGCACAAACAGAGGAAGTCTTATTGTACCTATTAATAGCTCGGTATGGAGAGTTTTAAATATTGCATTTGGCTTCATACCTAATTTGTGTAATGCAATGACAGCGATTCGGTTCTCTTTATCCCACTCCATTTTAACATCGCAAAATATTGTACAATGTATTGGCGCCAAAATGAGAAAACTCAATGAATAATCATATAAAAATGACATTCCAAATTCAAATGTAATTGTTTGTTTATTTTTAATTGTAACAGTATTTATGGCCAGACTAAGTATATAACCAGGCATATTAGATATAGATATGAGCATAGACATAATGAAGAAATTCACTTGCGTAATCAGATATAATACTTATATTTAAGGGAAAAATAAATTTAAAAAAATTGTGATGAGAGGAAACTTACTTGATAGCTGTTTTATTTTTAGAAAATATAATTGCATTATTGCATTTTTATTTTTGCATCTAACATACAAGACGATCTGTTATACAAACTGGAAATACTAAATAATCAAATTATACGATTTCAATATCCAGATAGTACCGACAGCTTAAGGACGCGCTCTCAAAAAAGGTCCATTTTCACTGTTTTTCTGTAACAATTGCAACAAAACTATTGAACTTTGGTAAACATAATGACTAACTACAGATACATTGAACCTTGCACAAAGATGTGCAGATGATTGTTTTTTAAAATTAATAGGTTTGCATTTAAAAAAATCAATTCTCCGCAGTCCCTTCTCGCAAAACAGCCTGCTTTTCGATATGAAAATCTCAGTAAATTTACGTTTTCCTTAATAATAAAAAAATACCTGCTTATGCTACATATAGTCAAGTTTAAATGACATAAAATAAAATCCGAGTTATCTACACTACATCTGAGAAAAAAATTATTTAGTTGTACACAAAATATCTCGATTTTAATCAGTTACGTAGACCTTGACTCCTATGGAATAAGGTCCAATTTATTTCTTTACTTATATTCGACGTAAACAAAAGTACAGAAGAAGGATTCACGTGGCGCCAGACCGCGCTCAGGCGCCGTAGCGAGTGGAGGTATACGTTGTGGTATACGTAGCTTTGCACTCGATTAGAAAAAAAAAACATCGTTGTAGAAATACGTATACACTTCACAAAACGTTTTGATCATTTTGAAAAACTAACCAATTTTTTATAGTAGTTTATAGTTCTAGTAGTAAAAGACACTGTAATTAGGTTGAAACAAAAATTCTAAGTTTGGTTTTTATTACGTTAGTTTTTTTTTACGTTTTGACTGTATATGGATTTGAGGTATTCATTATGGAACTTCTTGACGGGTAGAAATACATATATGTCGTCTTTGTAGTCCTTTTGTTTGTAGTGACGAGAGCTTACCACAGGACTTAACAAAGTGAGATGATGGTGGTCTTCAGAGGTTATTATCGAACACCTTAACGGGTAGAAATAGATATGTCGTCCTTGTAGTCCTTTTATTAGTAGTAACGAGAGCTTACCACAGGACTGAACAAAATGATCTGATGACGACCCACTTCAAAAATTGTTATGGAACTCCTTGATACCCATCAAGAGACAGATATGTCTTGTTTGCATTCCTTTCGTTAAGTAATAACAAAATGACCTCATTACGGACTCTCAGAAACGGCTAGGGAGCTCCTTCATAGGTAGAAATAGATATGTCGTATTCGCATTCTCTTTATTATATTTTATTATCTATTCAGAATATCTACAATAATATCATAAACACGCTGCAGCATTTACAAACAAATGTAATCTTTCAAAAGAATCGAGTATGCTTATTGTTTATCAGAACATGGTCTCTCAAGTCTTGTTTATAATAAAAGGAATTATTTTGTGAAAAGTCTATCAAAGCTAGAGATGCAAAGTTTGTCGGTGGAATTAGGGTTCGTTTTACACAATGACCATCATATGCTGCCCGTTGTGCTACAGCTATTACAACTTACAATTCAGGTGTTTTGTAGTTCACAGAATTATTTTTGATATAGAAGCAAACGCTAATTTAAAAATTCTCCTATCTAAATCTCTTAGCGCATACTCAATGTTTGTAGCTAAAATCTATATGTACTAAAATTCCGTTATCACGATATAGTTACTCACCTAGCCCATGAGGAATTAAACATTAATCAGACACTATGATACTATTCAGCGTAAACTCTATATTTCTAGCTACTCTATACTATACAAAAATGTTGTTATCACGAAAAAGATACGCATCTAGCCCATGAAAAATGAAACTTTCATCCGATACTGTGAGACTAAACATCTGAACCCAATCCTGATGTTTGTAGCTACTATGAATACTAAAGTTCAGTTATCATGATACAGCTACTAATCTGATCCATAAAATGAAACGTTGATCTGATTCTATGAGACTTGCAAAGTTGATGTTTCTAGCGATTATTAGTACTAAAATTCTGTTATCATGATACAGCTACTCACTTGATCTATGAGAAATGATACTCTCATCTGATACGACAAGACTCAACCTCAGAGCGCAAACTGTTTCTAGCTATTATCAATATTAAAATTATTTTATCACGAAATAGCTCTCATCTGGTCTTTAAGATATGAAATATTTAACTGACACTATGACACTAAGACTTTGAGTGCAAACTCGACGTTTCTAACTGTTATCTATACTAAGGTTCAGTTATCATAAATATTCTCTTCATCAAACTTTAAAAAATTGAAAACTTGCTCCTACACTGGGAGACTAAACATCTAAGCACAAACTTGATGTTTCTAGCTATTATCTAGACTATGCTCCAGTTACCACAACTACCATACCACTAATCCTCATGAGAATGTTGATCGAGCACTAAGGGGCTAAATATTTGAGCACAAATTCGATGTTTCTGTATATTAAGTATACATATTTAGGTTTAGTTATACTGTTCTTGACGTAGTCATGACCTCGAGAAACTATAATTTATTTTGGTACTATAGCATCAAATATAACATACAGTAGAACATCAATAATAAGAAAATATTGTAATATTTATTATGAAAGTATCAAAGTCGTTTAAAGTGCGCTATAATTCCACGGTTATCAGTTGTCGTGTCTGTGTGCGTGAGCGATACATGTTTACTAGGACGCGATGCCAAAATTGAACCGCGAAAAATTGAGAGCGCGTCCTTAAGAAAAGCTTATTTAAAATTATGTGTAGTAGTTTTTTAAAATAATAAAAAGGCTGTTAAAAAGAAAATTAATCAATTCACTGTATATTATAGGTCTTTACCTATGAAATTGCCGTTTTGTATGAAAAAAATTAAACGAATTTTTTTCATGTATTTATTATTTGTATTAATCGAAGTAATCACCCAGGCAATCAATGCATCTTTGCCAACGCAGTGGCAGTTTATTGATGCCCTTCTTAAAGAAATCAGCTGGACGGGAGGCAACAAATTCTTCAAAGGTATTTTGTACTGCCTCTCGGGTATTGAATTTTTTTCCCGTCAAGGAGTTATCCAAATTCTGGAAAAAGTAGTAGTCTGTAGACGCAAGGTCTGGTGAGTAGGGCGGATGATGGAGAACTTCCAACCCCAGTTCTTGCAACTTGGAGACCGTCTGCTGTGTAGTATGAGGTCGCGCGTTGTCGTGCAGGAGCAGCGGAGACGAGCGATTGACCAATGCTGGTTGGAGATGTGCCAGCTTCTCCATCATTGTGTTCAGTTCTTCACAGTATACATCTGCAGTAACGCTCACCCTCTTTGGTAAGAAGCTGTGATGAATCACACCGGCGCTATACCACCAAACAGTGACCATCACTTTTCTAGGGGTAAGTTTTCGTTTAGGGCATTGTTTAGGTGCTGAACCAGGATCCAACCAACTTGCTGAGCACCTGCGGTTATTAAACAGAATCCATTTTTCATCGCAGGTAACAATGCGTCTCAAAATTCCTTCATTTGGGTGTCTGTTGAGCAGTGCAAGGCACGTCTCGACGCGTACTTCGCGCTGGCGATCATTGAGTTCGTGGGGCACCCATTTGTCAAGCTTTTTTACCTTGCCAATTTGACGCAAATGGACCAATATTGTTTTGACGCTAACGTCGAAAGCTGCTGCTAATTCAGCTGTAGATTGTGTATCATCAGCTTCCTCAATCGCCTTTAATTCGTGATTGTCGACTAAAGTCTTGGGACGACCGTAAGGTTCATTTTTCAGGTCGAAATTCCCAGAACGGAAGCGAGCAAACCAATAACAGGTGGTGCGTTGGTTTGTAGTGTTAACTCCGTAAACGTCGTTGATGTTGCGTACCGCTTGTGCCGCGTTGCTGCCACGACGGTACTCATATTCCATAATTACTCGAATTTTTAACGTATCCATGATGGCAAAAAAGATTGAAATGCGATGAAAATGTAACACTAATCAATTAACCAATGACTACTTTTGGAAAAAGAATTCCATGTTTTTAAAATAAAATTAATTTGAAATTAGAATTCTTAGCCAAACAAAAATTATTTTGATTTGAAATGGCCAGTACTGCAGAACGGCGATTTCATAGGTAAAGACCTATTATAAGAAAGGGGCACAAATGAATTATGGTTTCAAAATCCATATCATGCACCAAAGATTTTTATGAGCCAAAGTTATTATACCATTTGCTAATGCACGGAAGAATTCTTTATTCCATGTATTAATAAGTTTATTTGTATTTTCTCACACATTAATTCTATAATGGTTAAATCGCACGTTAAAAACTAGCACGATTATACATTCAAATAAATAAAGTTATATAACACATAAGTGATATTCTTTTAAAACCAGCGGTACAAATTAACAATGTTGCTGTTGGAAATAAATTTAGTTTGTAATACGTTTTCGGTATATTTTTATACGTAGATCTACGTTATAAACATATATATTCTACATCGAATTTAAAATATCGATGCGTTTTTCAACAATCTTAGGGATGATCGCTATTAATTGAGACAAACTTCTCAGCTTATGGGTTTGCACCTGAAATTTAGGGGACAAATAGGTCGGATGAGATTGCTTAACCTAATCCAAAATCCTTTTTGTTATCACGACTGACCATTTTCTATCTATAATAAGTTGCGTAATGGGGTTTTTATTGATAAGCTTCAAAGTTTGATAATGGTTAGTTTATATTGCAACATAATGGTGGCTCTTACATAACAATTCATCTTTTCACAAAAATGTTAACTTTTTCATATGCATCTAACAAGTTTTACATTACAATAGTAATGAATAAATTATTATGAAAAAAATCTCAAGTAGAAATTGAAAAAAATAAGAAATGCAGTTTTTTTTAATAACAAACAATATAACAAAAAAAGGATTTTCCAGCAGTAGTTGCGATTTCAGGGGTATTCAACTTTAGCTCTAGGGGTAATTTTTCATTAGAGTTGGTAACATTGTGGTAACATTCTATGGTCGGAAAACATTGTAACCTCAAACTGCCTGATAAACAAAAATAAACTATTGTGATCTACTTGGTGTTTTTTTTATTAAAATGAACGCACCACCAACATTCGAATCGTTTCTTTTGTATGACGGAGAAAAGAAGTAAGTATTATTATACGTTTAATTAATGTTAAATAAACATTTCCCGTCTAATTATTATTTATATTTTAGAGTACAAAAAGAAGAAGATACTAAAGTAACAAATGCTGCGATATTTACTGTCAACAAAGAAGACCATACTCTAGGAAATATGATAAGACAGTAAGTCTCTTCTAGCTATGGTTAACATATCTGATATGTATGTTATATTCTATTGTTATTTATTTTTAGTCAACTTTTGAAAGACCCTAAAGTACTGTTTGCTGGTTACAAAGTACCACATCCATTGGAGCATAAGTTTGTTCTTCGCATCCAAACAACATCAGACTACACACCCCAGGACGCTTTCATGAATGCAATTACAGACCTCACATCTGAACTGTCATTGTTTGAGGAAAGATTTAAAGTAAGTAAATTTATTGTAATTACCTGTTATTAGTTGTGTAATATGTTATCATGAAAATAATACTTGGGATGATTGTTATACCAGGCTGTCCTTATCTGTACAGTATGGGTTGCAAAGTTTAGGTCATGCTGAAGAATTTCATTTATATAATTACAATCTGCAGGTTTATAAAATAAATAATGGAATATTAATAGTTAAAAAAACAAAAAAAAGAAGTTCATGAGTAAAAATGTTCCTAATTTGAATTTTGTTAATAGACAAGAAAAAAGATTATTAAACTAAAAATACATATTGTGATATTCATAATGATACTTATAGCAAACAAATGTTTTTTAAACAATTTTGTTCCTAAAGAATTCTCTTTGTACTTTTATTTATATCCCAGTTTGATTGTTTACTGTTAAAAGTTTGTTGTATGTAGCATATTAAAATATTACATAGTAAGTTTGTTCCTTAGAAACAGACTTATATGTTTGTTACTGTAAATGAAACAATTTAGTTATGCATAATTTAATGGTACCAGTTTTCAAATAGGATATACATTATTCTGCTTTGTTGTCCCTTTAAGTTTACAGTGGAATTCTGTATTAGTGACTGCTTATATTGTAGCTATTGTGTATATGTACATAATATATAAAATCTCTTCTAACAAAAATCATGTTTTAATCAGTTGCGGTGAACAGTAACAATTAATTTAGCTAAATAGATTTACAAGTTGTACTTATTTGTAAACAATTATTCTTGTCCATATTCACAGCATCATCAAACAAATATAGTTATTAGCTATCGCTCACCTTTACTGTTGTGGGAAGGAGCCATTAGTAGATATATGGTCATTTTAGTTATTTTAATTGTTTCATCTTCTTTTACAGGAGTCAATAAAAGATAAGAAGGAAGGATTGGATTAGTTAATTAAGGCTTGTGATGAATAAAGATGTTGCATATAGTAAGATAATAAATTTATTTTTTCAATAAAAATTTTGCTTGTTTTATATGACCCAAAATTTGTCTACTACACTAAAATTAGTAGTTATTTGAAAATTTTTTTGGCTTCATTCGAGGATAAAATGTAAAGCTGTTTATTCTTAATTCTTATATTAAAAAGGTCTTAATATACTTAAATTTGCAATAGATGAAATGATATGTTTAATGAAAAATATTAATAATAACAATTATTATAGATAATTACAAAAACTTATATACAGAATGCTGCATAATGTTCAATCATAAGTTGGCCAATCATTGTAATTTATAACAGTAGGTATACGCATTAAAATTTTTTTATGTTATATTTAATTTCATTGTTATAATAATAGTGTTAGAAAAAACTTAACAAATAGATATTACCCTGTAGAATAAAGCTTTCTTGCTTTTTGTTAAAAAATACAGCTTTTGATACTTGATTTAACTAATAACAATAAAGGAAGCTAAAATAATAATTATGTAATAAAACAAAATGTGCAGTGTAAATTAACTTTAATAGTTATAAAAACAACATTATGGTGTTCTTATTTTGTGTTATATCATATTTAAGAGTTAGTTATACAGGACCATGATTGCGATGAAAATGAATTTATTCGTGCAAATAAAATTATTTCTCAATTATGCATTATATCCAGATAATGCAAATGAAAAATATTAGACCAATCACCTGGCAATAATAATAAAACATGCAGTAACATATAATAGAAAACAATCACAAATAGTCCTTATATACAAATTTTTGCCTAAGATTTGATTATAATACAACCAATACCATAAATGGTAAACAATAATAAATTATTCCCAAATAGAGTGAGTAACAACGATAACGGTAACATTAAATAAACAATAAACATATATTAAAATGTTTCTTCTTCATCACAGTTCTCAGTTGAGTGGCCAAACACTGAAAATAGACAAAACGTATTAGAATGCTGGAGGACCACCTACTCTACCCTTCCCCCTTCTCTTCCTCCCTCTCCCCCTAAACACAGGATGGCAACGCACTTTCGACTTCCCTGGTGTTGCAAGTGTCTATGGACGGTAGTGATCGTTTAACATCAGGTAACCCACCAGTTTGTTTGCATCCTATGATATAAAAAAAGGCCCCTTTAACAAGATGTAAATATTTTCTTGCTATTTGCTAAAAAAAATTGTTGTACTGATCGGATGGTTTTGATCTACGCGATGTATAATTGATTTGATGTCAGCAGATTCGAGCCACGGCATGTATCAATGAATTTTTCTAAATTTCTCTACATTCATACAATCTAATTTTAAGTCGATATATCGGGGTATGAAATCGCCAAAATGTTAAGAGTATGAGAGGTGGGGGTTAAGCTCATGGGGGTAATTTCCCAGACACGGAAATGTGCTTTCCTTTGGGAAAGAACATCTTCGTAGCAGTGTGAAATATAACTTCCTTTCGGAAGGGGCACTTCGCCAACAGTGTGAAATATGACTTCCTTTGGGAAGGGGCATTTTACCAGTAGTGTGAAATATGACTTCCTTTGGGAAGGAGCATTTTGCCAGCAGTGTGAAATATGCGTTCTTTCGGGAAAAGGAAATTTTGCCCGCAGTGTGAAATATGACTTCCTTTGGGAAGGGGCATTTTGCCAGCAGTGTGAAATGTTCATTTCTTTGGGAAGGCGCATTTTCCTAGCAGTGTGAAATGTAACTTTCTTTGTGAAGGAGGATTTTGCCAGCAGTGTGAAATATGACTTCCTTTGGGAAGAGGCATTTTGCCAGCAGTGTGAAATGTTCATTTCTTTGGGAAGGCGCATTTTCCTAGCAGTGTGAAATGTAACTTTCTTTGTGAAGGAGGATTTTGCCAGCAGTGTGAAATATGACTTCCTTTGGGAAGGGGCATTTTGCCAGCAGTGTGAAATGTTCATTTCTTTGGGAAGGCGCATTTTCCTAGCAGTGTGAAATGTAACTTTCTTTGTGAAGGAGGATTTTGCCAGTAGTGTGAAATGTGCAGTTTAGTATTATTATTACCTTCACAAATATCGCAGTAAGGTCGTGGGGGCGGCGGCGTACGGTGTTTAGTGTTGGGGGGAACGGGCGCGTCGGCGTCTGCTGCCTGTCGCGGACAGTCTTCTGTGTCGTGTGCGTCGAACACGTCACAAATGTCGCAGAATAACCGCGGTGCGGCGGCGCGCGCTTTACGTCCATTACTGACATAAAAACAACATTCATTTTGACATTTAGCAGTAAACACATCCATATTTTCACAATTATTGTTTAATAAGCTAAATTTCGTTTAAACGTTATATAAAGTTTATGCACGTAGTCACTTAAAAACTAGCCTAAGATGAACATAGCTAAAAAATAAATTAGAATGATAGATTATGATACTGTAATAATGTAAAAGTTAAAAAGACGAGTTAGGAACTATTTTTTTCCAACTCTGAATTTTATTCGTTATGGAGATTTGGTTTTTTTTGGTTTATATATTTTCCTCACGTAAGGAAATAGCGTTCAGTATTGAAATTATACAACTGGCAGCCAATGATATTTGCAAAAAAACTTTTCCTTATATGATGATTTCTATCAGTAACCCTAAATCGCGTTAAGGAACTTCCTAAATATTTAAAATATACCATACATAATGTAATAATATATTAAACATACAATAGGGGCGGTTCACTGGTAATGGATCCACCCTCAAGTGCCTGAACTCTGGCCATTAATTGTTCATTCTTTCTCTGCATATCCACGATAACTGAATTCAGGAAGCTCACTTGGCCATCCAACATTTCTTTATCTTCTAAAGATCTAAAATGTTAATAGTTTATTGTATTACAAAAGTCAAAATGATTTATACCTTTTTTTTAATACAAGTGAAAACATACTTCTGTAATGCGGTATCACCTTCTCCTAGTACGCCTATAGCATTATCATTTGTGTCCCGAATGCTTTTATTGTCTGTTAATTCTTTTTTCATAGTTATTTTCTCCCTCTCCGCAATTTCTGCTTTGGCTTTAAAGTTCTGAAATTGCGTTATTAGCTTCTTAAATTTTAAAATCAATAAAAGTGTAAATTTACACCTAAAAGTTAAACGTAGTTTTAACCTGTCAGTTTTAAATTTGGTTTATGGTTTTGGGTAAATCATTCTAAATAAAGGAAGGCGAAATTGAGTTTTTTTGCTTTATTATTATGTTCTAACTAATGTGCTAAATACTAACCTTAACTTCTTCCTGTAACCTAGATATTACCTCTTCTTTTTGTTTTAATTCTTTTAATTTACATTCAATATCTGATTTAAGATGACTTACTAATTCTTCACTGCTAGCTAAACTTTCTGTTAAAGACTGTTTCGAAATTTGCAATTCATTCGATAGCATTTCTAATTTTTTATCTTTCTCTGTATCACTACTCTGTTGAACAGCTACTAATTCTAACTTTTGTGACAATTCTGCAATCCGATTTTGAGCTTCCGTAAACTTTTGCTGCAATTCACTTTGTTTATCCGTTTCAGCTTTAATTTTTTCTTTTGCATCTTGTAATTCTTTTTCATAATTACTTAATCTATCTTTCAATTCTTGTTTCGAATGTTTATTCTCTTTTTTGTAGTCGTCAAATTGCGACTGGAGTCGATTGTTTAATTCTTCATAATTCAGTTTTTGTGCTTCATTAATATTAGTCAGTTGCTTCACATCTTGATCAGATTTTTCCAACAATTGTTGTAACTCAATCACTTTCTCTTTGGATTGAATGAGTTGTTCAAGTTCTTTTTCCCGATCAGTCATTTGGTTTTGCAAAGATTTTATTGTGACATTAAGAGAATCGATTTCGTTTTTATATTTCTCATTTAAGTCATTGTACTTTGTTTGGCTTTGCGTTAACTTTTGCACTAAATCATTGGAACTCGCTTGTAAAGATTCATTAAGGTCATGTAAACGTAATTCACTTTCTTGTAAAACTGTGTTTTTATTTAATACTTCTTGCTGTAATTGTGTAACTTCTTCTTGTAATAGTTTTAGTTTATTTAATTCAGTCTTATGAACCTCGTTTCCAGATTTTATTAAGTTTTCTTTTTCATCCATTTTTTTATTTAGTTCACTATTTAAATTAATATTCTCATTTAATTTCAATTTGATCTCTTCATATTCTTCTTTTAATTTGTTAAATTGCTCGACAGTAAGGTTATATTTACGTTCTATTTCTTCTTTATCTTGACTTAAAATTGTATATTCCTTTCGTAAGGAATCCATCTGAATTAATTGTTCTTTTAATAGCGATTCTTCGGCAGAAGAATTGGCTATAAGACTATCATATTTTTGTTTTACTGATGCAATATCTAACTGAGCATTATTCAAAGTATCTTCTAAATATTTTTTACTATCAGTTATTCTACCCAGTTCTTCATTTAACTGTGTAATTTGACGATCTTTTTCTAACACTAACTCAGCATTCGATTTTAAATCAATATCGAGCATTTCTGCCTTCAACGTAATTTCTTTTATTATGTTTTGCTTATCTACGACTAGTTCTTTTAATTTTGTCTCTTCTTCCTTATATTTAGAACATTCTTCATGCGAAGACGACAATTGATTTTGAATTTGTATAATTTCTTTTTCGTGTTGGATTTTGATTGTATTTAATTGTGCAGTCATATCGTCCAATATTTTTTGTAAAGATTCTTCATGTTTTCTGGCTTCTTCAAGTTTATAATTCAAATCGTTTTGTGCTTCTGTCAACTGGTCTACCTTCTCCATGAGTTTAACTTCAGACGATGCGCCATCTGCCTTTAAGATAGATATCTCTTCTTTATATCTTTCAATATTAATCTCCATGTTTTTATGGTTGACTTCAAATTCATTAATCAAATCTTGTTCTTTTAATTTTAGAGATTCAATTTCTTTTTTCAGAATAGTATTTTGATCTAGTAATTGATCATAAACCAATTGAAGATCTTTAAAGTTGTTATTTGTGACGGAAATATTTGTTTCGAGACTGTTAATCTTTTTCTCACTCTTTTGAATTTGCTCTAAGTATTCATTCATGGTGCGTACTAACTGAGCATTTTCCGTTGAAAATTCTTCTTGCAACTTAAATAACTTTTGCTTTAATTCCTGTTCGCTTGTTACATAATTGTTTATCGTATCACGATGTTTATCCTTAAATTCTTGTAGTTCTCTTTCTGTATCTTTCAAATGTTGTGATAGTTTATTAAACTGTTCATTAGAATCAGTATTATGCCCGCTAAGATTCAAATATTCTTCTTCTACTTTTTCCTTTGCCTTTTGAAGCTCGTTGCATTTTTCTACAACAGCATCATATTGTCGCTTTACCATACCGATTTCAAGTTCCATCGAAGATATTTTAGATTTCAAATCATTATTATCTTGAGTTAAGTCAATTACCGCCTTTTTCAATTTTTCATTTTCTTCTTTCATAGACTTTAACTCATCTGCATTTATTGTAAATTGAGAATTAAGTGTATCAAATTCTAATTTGTTTTGATCAAGAGTATGTTTATGTCTTTCAATTTCATTTATAAGTTGCTCTATTTTAATATTTCGTTCATCAATTTCTTTTTTGTGCTCTTCAGCAATTTTACTATGTTTGATGTTGAAATTAGCTGTTGTTTGTTCAAAATCATCTTTTAATTTTATAATTTCTTTATCTCTTTCATGAATGGTGTGTTTATATTCATTAATAAGTTTTTCTGTAGCATCTGAAGTTACAGAAGATTCAGCAAGCAGTTTTTCATAGTCTTTGATCTTAACAGATAAACTTTTTTGTAGTTCCAAAACTTCTGACTTATTTTTTTCATTTTGCTGCGTTACTTCGTTAAGTAAGCTTTCATATTCATTGACCTTCGTTGAATATTCTTCTTTGACTCTGACGATTTCATCTTGTAAACTTCTACAAACTGTTTCTTGTTTTATTCTTGTATCTTCTAGCTGTTCTAAATCTAATACTTTGGCACTGAGTTCCATTTTAAGTTTCGTGATATCTTTGTTAAGATTGACTTCGTGTTCTTTATTTACTGCCATCACTGAAATTAAATAAAGAGATATCTTAGCAACGTTACTTTTGCAAGTGAAAATAATCATTACATAATAACTTACCTTTGTTTAACTCGAGCGATTTATCATCAACAGCAGCTTGAAGCTGAGTCAGTTTTGTGTTAAGGTCGATAATTATTTGACTATTTTCTTTATTACTTTTTTCTAGTGTTTGCTTTTCAGTTTCTAATTTTGATTCAGCCAATTGTAGCTTGGCTGTTAACACTGCAACTTGAGTTTCAAATTCTGACTGAGCTATAGCTAATTTGGTTTTTGACTCATTTAATAATCTCTCGGAGTCTGTTTTAACGCGTGTTAACTCCTCCGACATGCTTTTACCTAAAGAATCTTTTTCGCATTCCTTTTCTTTTAAAAGTGCGTAGGCCTCATCCAATAATTTTTGAAGTTCTGAAGATAATGCTGTAAAATAAATAGATATATTATTTAATCAATACATAATTATCGGCAGGCCTTTTACGTCACTTCTTTTTTTGGGGCACGCTAATTTTCGAAAATTGTAAGTCCATATTTTTTATGACCTCTGCTACAGAGACAAACCACCGTGCGAAGCGGTAACTGTTCAAGAAAGATAGATTAGATTTTGTATTTGGATAACTATGACCTATTAAAAAACATCTAAATTTTTTTGTAAAGGTTACCAGATTTATTTTTTTCTAGTCTTTATGGCAATTTGTCGATATTTTCGAAATTCCCTTTAACTGAGTGCCCCCACAATAAAAGTCGTGATTATTGACTGAGAGCTTCAATAAATGCAGTAGTTAAAAACTTACTATGTGCTGCTGTAAGTTCCTCTTTGTGTTGTTCAGCTGCGACAGCTGTTTCAGCGTTATGCTGTTCCTCTATTGCGCGTAAAGCTGAAGCGGTTGTTTCAGCACGCGCCGCCTGCAGTGCTACTTCTGCCTCCAATTCACGAATTCGCTGTTCTCGACCAATTTTCTCTACCTACAATTAATTATCATTACTAATTGATTCTCTTACTACATCCACATTTTATAGAAGAGATGCTTAAAAAATTCCATATAATCCAATCTCAATGTCAACGTACAACATTAACAAAGGGCCTTGAAATTTGCCTTTGCGATGATGATAATGTTAATTTCTATATTATTTTAAATATAAATTATTATGAGAATTCGGATAAACCTTTATTACCCACGATTATTATACATTGTTATTTCACTTACCTCCATAGCTTCTTTGTATTTCTGTAAAAAGAAAATTATATAAATCATCATAAAAATGTTTGTTAAATTCGTGAAAACGACAATAAGAAGCAAGTATATCAAATAATTATGTAACATTGTAACGTAACAATATATTTGCTTTCTGATTATGTAACAATTTTTATTGTTAGGTTGAAATAATCAAATTATGACGTACGTTGTAATCTTCTTTATTGATGTTCTCCTCTTCATTCCTGAACATGAGATCTTCAACCTTCTGCCTCTCGTCTTCCAGCATTTTATTGAGTTTGTCCAATTCAACTTTAAGTTTGACATTTTCCTTATTTGTCTATACAAAAAAAAAAACATTTTACTTAATAAAAATATTTTACATGTTCTGTATAGGTCCAGAACAATCGTTCAATAGAGAAAAAAAAATTTAAGGTTATTTTATTTTAGCAAATAATATTTATGGCTTATATAAGGAAAGTCAAAATTAGATACTTGAGTAGCTTCTTTCTTTAGTTGTGTAAGAGCACTTTCAGCTCGGTCAGCTTGCAATGAGATCTTGGCAATTTCGGCTCTCTCCAGTTCACGTTCACGCATCAACCTCTCCAAGTGTTGTTGTTTTTCTCTCAAGAGTTCCTGTTTCATTGAAACAATTATTGTTAAAACTGTCCAAATTAGTCAAGAATAGATTGCTTAACTCATGGCATGTCAAAGAAGTAAGAGCTCAAAGGCAATTAATTTTTATTCTCGCATATATTGTTACAGATATAGAATATTTTATAAAATAAAATGGTTCTCATTTAAGAGATTATTGATCCGAAGAAGCGGAAATAGCCCACTATTAACATTGACTGGCTTTTTAATGTACAATAACTTAGAACAAATACAATTACATAATCAACAACTTATATATGTAACAATCACAAATATACAAATCAAATTCCACGATACACCAGCTACGCAAAAGACCTATAACTTAAATATGTATGCATATATAAACAAATCACCATAATATAGTTATCATAATAGCTGTGCCTGCGGCTTTGTAAGTGTTTATTCTTTATAAAGTAATTATCCGCAAAGAAGAACATTACTTAACTTAAAAACTACTTACATGATGTATCTATCTATATTCATGAAATATATTTTTATAATAATAATATATTTTTATTGCTCTATAGATCAGAAGTCGACAGTATAGTAATTTTCTTTGTGATATAAAAGTAGTCACTAGTAGTTAAGTCATAATAGTTAAATTTTTAGTATTATAAACAATCCACTTATTTAGTGTATTAAAATGTTATACATATGCAAATTAATAATAAACAAAAAATAACGCTTTCGAATACGCAGTTCACAGGAGAAGACCACACTAACGTACAGAGAAACGTTGAGTTTTATAACTCAAAGGCTAAAGGAGAATATTAGAAAAAAGTGAGATTAAACTATAAAACAATGGAACTAATGTTGCAAATAAGTAAAAAAATACTGAACTTCTAATTGAACTTCATTGAATAGTTCGCATTAGTATTGACCAGTAAAATCTCGATGCAAATTTCCAAGATCGTTCTTGAGTATGAGGAATTCTTTGGAACATAATTTACATTTAAGATTAATGTATTGTCAATAAGATAACCGTCAGTTTAAACTTTGAAGCATGACAAGGATTTTTTTCCAAATTGGAATACAATTAAGTAATTCCAAATTAATTAATAACAAACATCGTCTGAAAGGGAAATAAACCGTGGTTAGGAATCCGAACACTCTAGTTATGTTTTGAAGTCATAATGTATTGAGACAATATAAAACTGTAAGTTCCTCTGTTTGAAATCCCTAATTAATCTAACTGGAGTTATTATTCAAGTCGTGTTTCATTAGTATATTGCTTTTGTAAGGAAAAGGGTCGCATCTATTTATGTAACCTGCACCTTTAGCGAAGTACGGGTAATTCGTATTTTGTGTCTAATCTAAGAACAGCTCGTTGGTGAACAAAAAAGTATTACTATATGGTCCTTTTTGATAGCAAATATGTAACTTAATGTTGCAAAAAAGGTAGATGCGCTTCTCTTTAGACGGCAGCATAACAATCTGCTTATAGTAAAAAAATAAGGCGGAGAAAAGCGAAATATGTGAGCTTGCTTTCGTTTTGTTCTTATCAGGTCAAAAACTACAGATTTCTCGACGTTAGGAATCGCCGATATTGCCTTAACGATTGTAATCATATGCAAAAATAGTTTATTTTAGCAAATATATTTTTCCCGTAGTTATAATACGTAGCAGAGAATATATTAGTAAAGATATGTTGCCTTAAGGAACGGCCTTTAATTTCATTATTTCACCCAAATTGTTATGATTTCTGAACGTTTTAATCCTTTTATAGCCTATTAATTTTGGAATATATAGACTTACAGATTACACTAAAATAATTGAAACCGTTTTTGAGCTATATCCAGACATATAGGTAAGCGTACCTTTTATAAATGGCAAATTCGTGATTCAAGTATGAATAGTTATCTATCACAAAATTTGTAAATAAATTAAATGTGAAAACATTGTCCTAAATAAGAGATGATATCCAGCATATGTTTAGTAATATGACGTCTCAGGGTGAGTAGTAATAAATAAATCTTTAATTACTTAACAAACCTGGTACTAGGGTTCTATACGATCGTGCACTTTTATTATGAAATGCCTATACGTGTTTATTTTTAAAGAAGAATATTGAAAATATTACTCTCGGTTTTGCTATGAATATTCTCAAGCTTTTTTAATTTGTCGTTTTGTTTTCGTAATGATACTATGACATTAAAAAAGCAACAAGTCTAAATCAGTAAATTAAGTTGCCAGAAAGAAAGAGTAATTTCAGAAACATGATCTAATAAAGCAATGCATATATAGAATCAATTGACTTTGAACGTTACATAACGTTAACTTAACTTCGAACGTAACATAGAATATTGCAGAATAACGAAAGACCTTGAACTATGCTATGTTGGTAACGTTGACGGCAAAAATAAATCGCGATAACATCGTAAAAGAAAATATTTATTCATGAATCCAGTGTAAACTCAAGTTAGATTTGTTTGAATATACTATTAAAACGCTACAAAAAACTATTAGACGACTCTTTAATAGACTCGCGTACTTTTAGTTTTGCAGTAACTAGTTCTTTAATGGCGGACATTACAATAATCTCACAGGTTATTTACTTTGTATGATGCTAATAATTAATTTGAATTTATAATTACTTATAAAATTTTCATCTCTAATTATGAGACTCGCTTTGCAAAAGAAGAATGTAAATTTTCAGTCAACTACTACTAAGAATAAGTTCTAGCTACACGATTTACTATTGTTAGAGAATATTACAGTTCTTATTTACATAACTATAAAGGACTTTATAGTACACACATGTGAATAAACACGTTATGTATTCACCGGTAACTGGTAACCGAATTTACCAAATATAAAAGAACAATTATATATTCTACATTAAACAAAATTATGTTTTGGAACGAATCATTAGTGGCACATTGTTTATCGTTGAAGTAACGATAACAAAAAAAAAATAGTTTTCGGAAGTACCTTGACTATTTTACTAAATCACAGAACTGAAGGTAAAATGTAAAATACTGTTAAAGTTAATTAATTACTATAGTTAAAGTGTAAGCCATGCGAGATGAACGGCGTTCCTAATCGATTTTAACAGAGCTCAATATTAATTGGTCAAGAAATTTCTAGAGTTTTCCAATTTATTTAATTTGCGTTGCTCGCGTGGTTAATTCCTACCGTATGGTTGAAATAATATCGCTAAACACTTACCAGAGTCTTCCAGGAACTACATTTTGGAACATTATTTGGAAACGTCATTTGTAAGAATAATTAAATATCGTACATGTGTATCCTTATAAATCGCTCCCTATACAGTGTAACTGAACGTGGTTTTTAACCCTAGGTTATTTGAGTTTTTCTAAATTTATGTTTAGACCTTTGTGTATGTATGAATTGTATACATTGTTATAGACTATCCGTAAGAATAAGTACTATTGCGTATTGTTGTTAGATCTCAGGGTGTTTCTACCTATATTCAGTATGTTTTAAGGCTTTAAAGATAGGAGAAAAAGGTTAGGATAATTTATGGTTTTTTACGAAGTGTTTTACATAGGCGGATAGCGGGTATGAGTCTATAAATGTATTAAGTACTGGTTATGTTGTGTATGGAATGAAACAAGTTCTCCTAAATAAAAAAAGTTCGATAGGTTTCACTTTTCTATTGCCATCGACTAACAAAGGTCCTACTTGTAATAATAGTACATTTCTCGCTTATATTCAGGGGAAGATGAGAAAACCACCCTAAAAAACCCCACGGTGTACCGTCCGACCGTATTGTTGGGGCGGAAAGGGATCGAACTATGCTAGTCCCCTTGGATAGCCGCCCCAACGGTCCGCTCGGCGGAAGGTGTCCACCGAGCTCCTTCCTAATAGGGAGACAGGCTGGATACACACCAGCTGCCTCCCCTCGTCCGCCGGACCCGTGCAATGAGGAGATGGGCCCCCCGGCCCATCCCGTCAGGTCCAGCTACGGTGGCGGGAGGAGGCAGGCAAAACGCCGCCTCCTCCCTCCGGTCCTCCGTTGACGGAGAGGGCCGCTCAGAGGGTCATCCTCGCGAACCCTCTCCGCCGCCTCCTGCGAGATGACGTCCTCGCAGAAGGAGGCCATCGCTCTCCATGCCTCCTCGCTGCCGAGCATGGCCGAAACCACACTCGGCAGCGACAAATCTGTACCCACCGCCGCAGCCAGAACGCGGCGCTGTCCCTCCCACGCAGCACACTCGGACAGAGTGTGCTGCGCGGTGTCCTCCGCAGCGCCGCACTCATGGCATGCGGCGGTTGGCTCTCTGCGAGCGATCTGGTGCAGGTACCACCCGAAACAGCCGTGTCCGGTAAGCACCTGCACCAGTCGGAACGACAGGGAGCCCCAACTTCTCTCTATCCACTCCGGCAGGACCGGGCGGACAGCGTCAATAGTATAACGCCCGAAACGCTCGTCCGCCAGGTCCTGCCTCCATCGCCTTAGAAGATGAGAAAACCACAACAAGACACTAATTAATAATGGATAATAAAGATTTAGGCCGAATTCGCTTTTATTTACACATTTCAGTAATCTTTATCATTACATAGTATAAAACAAAGTCCTCTGCCGCGTCTGTTTTTCTTTTCGCGATAAACTCAAAAACTACTGAACGGATCTTCGTGCAGTTTTCACCAGTAGATAAAGTAATTCATGAGGAAGGTTTAGGTATATAAATTGTCAAGGATTTTTTTTTATTGTCAGGGCAGGACTACGTCCGCCGGGCCCGCTTGTATAAACCATAATTTAATTTTTATCCATAGTGATATTTAATGAACTAAGGGAAGTTTGGTTGTCACCAGACATACTAGTAAAGTATCATGTTCTTAGATGTAAATATGGAGCTGAAGATGTAAGGAAAAGTTACGAAAATAGTTAATCAGAACGATTTAATTTTAATTCTAAATCATTCTTTTAATTTTTACTGCTATGAATAAAAATTTTGTTTCGTAACATGCAATATTTATCTAAATGAATACTAATTTATTTATGTAGTATGTAAGCGCATTATTTTAGAATAGTTGTATCTTTTTGGTTAATACCTTTTTTATTGTTTGTAATTGCCAGGTATGCATAAATGTTTGAAAATTTGGATTAAAAAGTCTCCAAATAAAAAGGTTAGCGCCTGAGTGTGACAGGAGACGAATAAAAAGATTTAAAAAAATATTGAACATGGGCTGAAATATCCAGTTACCATTTTATTTTCTTACATAGACGTACTGTCAAGGGAAGATTTGATCTCATTTTCTTCGTTAATACACCCATACAAAACCGGGGCAGGCTACTAGTTTTGTATAAAATGTGTTTTACCTTTTCATTAAATTTACCTATAGCAGATTACAATATCGTAGGATTATTAAAATGTCGTTCACACCACAGTGCAATATGTACATTGACATACCCATACCAAAGTGCATATGGTCAGTTAAATTATTAAATTTTCGAAACATTTTAATAGCAATGATGTTAACTAGATTTTATAATAGAGGCCTTATTTGTATATTAATCTATGCTCAATTACTTTTACACGACAGTTATCCATCACCTTTCATACATTACCATAAAATAATATGATACTTGTATTGTATGGTACTTTGGAAACAGGGCTTGAATTAATAATTAAGTTATTGCGTTAACTAGCTAATAACATTTACAAGGTATTTATATTATAACGCTTGTATAATGTACTCTCCTGAATTATGTATAGATCCGGGTTCTAATGATTATTTTATTAATATAAAGTTAGATTGATTAACTTCATAATATAATTAATGCCTTCGAAGTCGCGGACGGTTATTGCTGCTAAAATAAATTGGGTAACCCTTTCAAACGTTTTAATTAGAATCAGGTATATTAGATGACGTAATAGAAAAAATATTTTACATAATAAGAAAAAAAAAGTAATGATAAATATATGTATGCCAACTGCCCTAATATAACTACAGAACGTTGAGGTCTGACATTGCTTTCAGTGAAAGACAAAGGTCGAAGCGAGGTCATCCATTACTTCGACGAACTGCTTTCCCCGGGGAGTTATAAAATCTAACACAAGTAACATATTATTACATAGTATAAAACAAAGTCCCCTACCGCGTCTGTCTGTTCGCGATATACTCAAAAACTGAACGGATTTTCAAGCGGTTTTCACCAGTGGATAAACTGATTCATGAGGAACGTTTTGGTATATAATTTGTCAGGATTTTTTTTATAATCAGGGCGGGACAACGTCTGCCGGGCCCGCTACATATATCATATTATAATAACTTTGACATGCGCACATTCTACCATGCATCGCTTAAGCTAAAATACAGCAATATTAGTGCAATGAAACAACATACAATAATTTCATCTTACATTTATTATTATTTCCACAGAGAATGCAAGAAAAGAATAACAAACTACGCGACGTGTTCACACTTTATTAGATCTTATAACCTAAACTATATTAATATAGAGTTCCTATAATTACATATAACAATAATTAGCAGTTAATCTAAATACCATTAAACAGTTGATATTTTAATAGCTAGTTAGAAATATTAAGTTAAAAAAACACCTAAAACGAGGAATGTTTGTATACGAGTGATTTTCTTATACAATAATGAATATCATTAGTACTTACAGGCACTGGTTGATAAAAAAAAGTAATAACTACCACAAACATTGCGACAATAATAAATACACAGCTAGTTTTGTTCTTTGATTCTTTTTATTAATTTAAAAACATATTGTCCGAATTTTAATATCACAGGCTCGCCTCTGAGGAAAATTGTTTGAACTGGTGTATCGTCGGAACATGATTGTATATACAGTAATCATTTTGTACTATAAAGTGCGCAATTAATTAACAAAGTAAAATGTAGTATGTGTTATAAGGTATACGATCGAAACAATATTAGAATGGTAAGAAGTAACCGTTAGATATTACATACATCGAACAAATACTAACATTTTATTTTCATTTCCATTAGTACAAAAAAACACCTTTAGAAGAGTTGCTTAATATTCGCAACGAACGTGTAGTGATGGGAGAATCGATATCTCAGCTGGTAGGTTCCACCCTTTTCCAGCACATGTGCTAAACTTCAAAACGTATTTAAGACACAAAACACCATGTCTCGATTATTTAAAACCAAACCTAATTTATCATTTTTCGAACACGTTCTTTGATGTACTAACGATATCTGTTACGATCAAATACAAAATCGAATATAATTGAGTCTTTACATTTCCAAATGAGCTCAATCCAATTTTAATCGTTCCTATAACATGTGTAATAAAAAAAAACATACATACACCGAGAACGAAGATCAAATTTTGCCATTCATAAGGTTTTTTTTTTATATTTTTTATGATTTTACATGTACAAAATTTGGAGATCTTGAAAAAGCTAAAAATGGATTTAGCTTCTTTTGAAATGTAACCACTCAATTATATAACAGCAAATGGACTAAATAATACTGAAAAAAGTTAGGTTAGTTAATACGAAAATACAAATAACACGATACTTTGATAACATTTCTTCATCTAGAATCCTATTTCAAAGCAATTTTACAATTTATTTCTGTTATAAGGGATGGTTTCATTCGATCATCGATAATCGATATAATCGAGATTGGTATCGAGTGAGTTTTGACGTTTGACACATATACAGAACGCGGCGAAACCTACCGCGCCGCGATAGTCGGGTACTGTACCTGAAGCGCGTTCTTCGCGGAGACGGGCGTGGAAGAGGCTCGCGGACCACCGACGCGCTGCCATCGCGCCGTACGTTAGTGACAGTGCGAATGCGCAACAAACAAAAGGGAAAAACAACACGCGTTAATGCACTCTCATACAAACACTACACGGTGCACAACACACTGTATATCTTTAAATTTTTTAGTACACCGTTTAGTGATATGCAAAAAATGTTACCACAGACTATGTCAGTGCCGTCTGCTGTAACAGCGTTTTAAAATTAAAATAAAAAGCTATCAAAACTAAAATTAATAATATTAATAGTATAGTGTGGATGTATTTCTGAGATAAATGCTTGTATATGACATGAAATATGAGTTTGCAACTGGGATATTAAATATATAAAGAAATGCTATTTTTTCAAATGTGATTTTATATTAATGAGGATTAAATAATAACCTTTGTTATATTATGTATGATAATAATGATATGAAAATTCTACTTAAATGAGTATAGAAGCTTTATATCAAAATTGTATGTGATATTAAAAAAAATACACGATCTTTAATTTCAGGATATAAATGGGCGCGAACATTATGTTAAAAGATCACGAACTCATTATTGTTATATAAATATTATAGGTATTGAGATAACCTTAAAAATAATATCACAGACCAAAAATATATTTAGGTATGACCAATGCAGTCTTTTTAAAACAATACTAACTAAATATGTAAATGAAGCATAATGAAGCAGATGAAAGTTTGATGAGTCACTCTAACCATATGTGTTGGCGTACAACTAACTACCACAGATTAAATGAATTTGTAAAAAAAAAAATATGCAAATAACAAATAATAATTAATCGAGATATTAATAAAAATAAGTACATACATATATTTACATATTCAAAAAATTAAACACAAGGGCCAAACCAAGGGGTGCCAGCTACAGACCAACAAAATAAAACTCTTAAGTTACATGCAACAAAGCTCCTCTACAGACCATTTCTTCAGTGTGTCACTTGATAATACATGTAATAATTTATTTATAGGTATAAGTTTTTAGTATCAGATACACATTGTGAATACAAACAAACAAATAAAATAATGTGTCAGCTATGTATGCAGTAGGTTCTAGTCGACAGTATAATAATAAAAGTTTCAGTCCGGTAATTTCATAAGCAGAACAGTTATGACATCTCACAGTGATGTATTTTGCACCACGGAACGGCGAGATGTGATGTTATAAACCTCGAATAACCATAGGTTTTAACATCGTTTTATCAAATATAATAGACTGTTTTAAATGAATTAACAATGTCTTTTACCAGGAAATGATCCCAAAATTTTGCTAAGAAGTCTAACTAATCTTTTATTGGACTCGCTAGTAATCAGAAACTTATAGGATTGAGTATAGAATATAGGTATTCTTGTATGTTGAATTAAAAGTCGATTTCGCAATTGAAAAACAAAAATTCACCCAGCCCTCGTCGTATTGATATTCATGTGCCATGTAATCTGATACGCTCAATATTATTCAAATGTACACGACATAGGGGTATGTAAACTGAAACGGTGACACACAAGAGAAATGATAGCTCTTCCCGAAGCCAGAAAAGTGAGTGCGCGTCGGTGGCATTTCCACAAAGATTTCAGTAGCTGAGGCGACCCCGCGGCTGGCCCTCGTCACGGCGGCCGGCCTCCCGCCCCACCGCACCACCTCACCGCCCCCGCCCCCGCCACGCACCCTCGCCGCACCGCTGCCGCAACTGCTGCCGCTAGACTCGCTGCGTCGCGATCGCTCTGATGATCGAGTCTCGAAACTGAGCTCGCTCTCTGTGCACCGCCATGATTTAGGCAGAGTTTCACTTGCCCAACGTCGCGGGTTCAACTCTTTATTTTTATTATCAGATCGAAACACTATGTCGTAGTAGACACGTGGTGGTGGTAGTGCGATGATGGCGCAGCGATCTCTTTCGACGTGTTTTACAAGTAGTGTCTTGTCGAGCAAGCTGGGTGCGCTGCGATGAGGGCGTGTTCGCGCCGGGGGCGGCGGGGAGTGCGGAGAGCGGGGCTCTGCCGATCGCGCGCGGGGCTAGCCTACCTGAGCGCCCAGCGACGTAACCCCGAGCCTCACCCCAGCGCGGGACGATGCTATCGAGGTGCCAAGCGACGTGAGAGATTCGCGGGAGTTTGAGCGCCGGAGCGGAGTCACACGTCCGTTGCTGTGAATCGCGCAAGCGCCTGGCTTTCGGTTCGATGGCGAACGTGAAACCTTAGATATCGGCGCAAACAACCCGAAGCGATTGGCGCAATCAAAATACCTGAAAGTTGATTCCGAAATCGTTAATAATGAGATATAATGCTATAGTGGAATCAGTAAAATCATCGTTACCTCTTGCCATCAACCGAACCGTCATTTTTCCCGAGTGGGTCATCCAATTCGACACCAGCCCAAATACCAGGAGCAAAGTCTGTAGGACCCACGTATCTGAGAGACCCAGCTTTGCTTCCGCGACTGCTTGATACAATAACGCGGTCCCCCATTCGAACTTCTCCATTAGTAGTTGTGGAAATGGAAGCATCTGTCAAAGTGCGAATCGTCATAATGAAAATCTTTGCATGATTAGAAAATACACGAACGAATATTTATTTAGATGATTACTCACTCATTTTACTGCTGACCATGCTTCTTATACTTCCGTTAGGTGAGAGAGTACGCCTGGGTCTGGCTGCGCCTGATGGGGGTCGTTCGAAAACGCTACCTGCGTCGGAGACCGGTGACGCGTCGTGTGGTGCATGCGTTATTAAGGGAACTCTAGTTAAACGTGTCAGACGAGAAAACACTCCTCGTTTCTCTGGACATTGAAAATAACGCACTCCCGCCACCGATCCATCGTTCTTACCTGTGACATAGCATAAAAAAAGGATTAAAGTAATTGACATGCGAGAACGGGTTCATATTATATCGGTAGATGAAGATAAACTTACCAATTGGTTCGTCAAGAACAATACCAGCCCACTCTCCTGGAGCGAATTGTGTTTCGCCGATGTACGCTATTTGACCGGGTTTTGTACCACCCACCCAAACGCGTTCACCGATAATGAAGCTATCAGTGTCCTCAGTTAATACAACACTATGATCTGAAATGTTAAGAACAATAAGATTAAAAGTTATTATTACTTCAGCTGTCTCATATTCATAATAACATATGACCAATAACTGGAAACGGGTTTTAAGATAAAACTATACAATATGACTCAGATCATGAAGAGAAATTATTTGAAAGAAGAAAGCGTTTCAGAGAGACAAAAATTGATGAGCACTAAGAATATGCATAGAACTGTTCCGTTTCCTATTCTGCGCACACAACGCGACGTGCGCGTGCGTGTGCTTGCAACCGACATAAATATATACCGTTATATGCAAGTGCAACGGGCATCAAGGAGCCTATTTGCAATCCCGTTTGCGTATCGTTGCGTTACATCGGAATTAACTTTCGCTTCCAACAAACTGCATTTGACTTCGACGATATAGCTGTTCTCTAAATAAATAAATTTCAACAAATCCATGCATAAAACCATTGCATAACAAACACCGAGGGCAAGCAAACTGCAAATTACAACATATACACTAAGTAATCTAAGGGTAGGTGAAGGTGAAAATTGTTTGTGCATGATAACTGTACTTCTAAATAAATTAATTTTCCACAAAATTACTTTCACAATACATATAGCACAGTGTAATAACCAATTATTTAAATAGCAAATGATTTATTAATGATGTGTTGTATTTGAGGTTTCTGGAAGAATTCCATTTTTAAGAAGAACATTGATATTTTAAATAAATCAGCTCTTAGTGTATGTACTGCGAAATGTAATTTAGTATTACATACAACGTGTAATTACCTGAGGACCTTCTGAGCCCAGCCTCGCTAAGACGTCGAGGATGCTTATCCCAGAGCACATCCATCGATGTTCCGCTGTATGTACTGCTAGCTGTGACCATACACAAGCGACACACATGGACATTAGCCACTAACCAGCAACACTACTCATATTTTATTAGATATACTTCTTTCAATCTATAAAACTCAATTAAAACATTATAAGGTCGTTAATCTATGTGATTGTACTGTCACAGAAATAAACATTAAGTTACTGCGATAAAATATTAATAGTTAATGTCAATATAACTGATCATTGATCAATCATGCAATTTATTAGTGTACAACTAGTTTTATTTTACAATTCTCTTTTATATTTCTTCACTTCTTGATTCTTACTTCATTTTAAACAAGTGAAAACGAAAAGTATTGTGACTGATTTCAACTCCGCTATTCAACCACAGTTTTATTGAATAGCAGAAGTACCCACGTGCACGTTTTTATTTTTATTTTCCGGTTGTGAAGCAATCTTCAACTAGTAGGCAAAAAGAGTAAAACAATACGCAATCATCAAGAACTGATTTAAGTGACAATGAAAATAATTAGTTGTAGGCGAACGCCTTAAGTTATAAACATGCAATATATATATTTTAATTATATTATGGAAATGTCATTAATTTCAAATTACTAATCATTAATTCTAAATATATTTTACTTCTATTTCGAATTAGTGTTTTATGGTCACATGCCTACAAGTGTTATTACAGTTTTAATTATCTATATACCGCTTGAAAATACATTTACTTTTATTCATCCATACATACAAACAAGCAATAACTAAGTTACCAGTTTATTAATTTAGCAATTCCTTTGTCTCTTTTCTGATGCAAACATTTACAACATCGGCACTAACATGAACTACTTTTCTCATTACCTAGTTTAACCTCACTTTTATTACTACATCACCCAAATTTTATGTCTTATTGTCACGAAAAAGCAATTCATCACACGGTAGGTTGCTATTAGCGGCTGGCGAAGTCCATAACCACAAAAGCTTATTTTATTTACAGAGCGTACCGGCACCATCATATAAAATTAAGTTAAACTTACTTGACGCTTTGCGATATGGTCGCGGTTTTTCTGGCAGGCTGCTACTAACCTCGTCTTCTTCGGTCTCAATCAAGTCTGCTCCACACGATCCAGATAGAGGGGTGATAAAGATGAATAGATGAGAAAGGTTGTGATATATGTACAATTGGAAACATATGATATTCGTAGTGATTTCGCTCATGCGTGCATGAATTCCAAGATCAAGATAAGCCTGTACCGTGCTCGATATCATGCTTTAAATTTTCACAAATGGAAAACGTATGAAAAGACTTACCAGACAAATGTTTTCTGGACAAATCGTCGCTTAATTTCCTGAGCGTGTCCGAAGAGCTGCAGTCTACGACAACAAAAACAAAACACGTAAAGCAAAA
This sequence comes from Antheraea yamamai, assembly GCA_036509395.1. Lineage (NCBI taxonomy): Eukaryota > Metazoa > Arthropoda > Insecta > Lepidoptera > Saturniidae > Antheraea > Antheraea yamamai. The sequence continues at coordinate 7,285,796 of AP028433.1, forward strand.
TAATGAAAGAAATACATGCTGACAAATAACAATATGGATGATTATTGACACAGATGACGAATTGAATTTACACGAACACATCGCATACATATACGAGAATATGAATAACATAATAACTGAGATAGTTTGCAATTCAGATGTAACAGAGTTCGATAAAACTATAATAATTAACGTGCAAGGTATGGACACCCACAATGGATTTACAAGGCATTGTTGAGGCGGTTAATGGGATATATTAAGTAAGAGTCAAATAATATTTTGTAATATGTAAAGTTGTTTATTGAATTAATTCATTGGGTTATAACTTACACTTTAGTTAGATTAATAAGTATCAACAGATATTTATGAAGATTAACTAGTAGTTTAAGACAGTTTTATACGTAACTTGTATCAAATGCTATCACACCACTAGATTTGTGTACAAGTCGGAACAAACTAGTGTAACGACACGAGTGTCGGCTGCCGATTAATAGTAACTAATGTCCTGCATCAGAGACCAGCACAGATCATTCATAGTCTGATTAATCATTTTGCCCATGCGACAACTGCGTAGCAAGCCGACCTTGTCAACGCGCGTGGGCTAGTAGTCATCATAATTCATGTTACATAGAAGCCTTATGTCCCTATATCTTCGTTTTTAAATTACTAAATGATATAAGTTTAAAATTAATCCTCTAATTATTTATACTAATATTAGAATAAAAGACGTAAACTCTGTGAGTTTGTGACGTTGTAGGGGGTAATCTCAGGATCTACTGGTTCGATTTGAATTCTTTCATTGTTATATAGCTCATTTATCTTGGAAGGTTATAGGTTATATATCATCACGCTAGCACCAATAGGAGCGGAGCACCAATAAAGAATATTTCAAAATTGGGTTTTTTTCCTCTTGAGAGCTTCCGCTACGTGTTAGCGTTAGTCCAAATTAACTATTTCACGCGGACGAAGTTGCGGGCAGAGGCTAATTTTTTATATAGGATAAGTATTACTACGAAAGTGTATTTCAGAGTTTTAAGAGCGCATACTGTAAATGGAAGAGAATCCATTAAAAACATACAACTCATTTAAGTTTAATGCGCATTCATAAATAAATTATGTGACATGTGGCTCCGTAATCGATCGTACCAGCTGTATCGGCTTCCATTGATTATGTTACCAATTGCGAGTTCACATAATTATCAACATCAATTTTCAAGTCAATGTTTTATAAGAGCATCTCACATATACAATAGATTATAATTTCATAGATAATTAATGAAAGTTGAAACAGTGAATGTAAGTTGGTCTCCAATCAATATTTAGCACGAGAAGCCATATTCGTTCAGTATTTTAGAAGATTATAATTGTATTGAAGCCGTTAAATTACGTGTCTGTTATTTCACAAAGCCTTTCCATTGTTATCTTGAAAGGTATTTGTCGATGTTCATGTTGTATAGTATGACAAAATTTTATGAATAAAGACCAAGAAGCGGTTAAAATAACCAAACTGTAAAAAAAACCACACCAATCTCTACAAAAACCTCTAAAAAACCGAGAGAATAAGAGTGATAACTTTTGATAGTCTTTTAAAATAATATAATACAATACACAAAAGCAGGTGTCACACGATGATACAATATGTGATCCCACGCAAAAATTAGTGCTCTATTACTGTCATATTATATTCCATGCGCGGAGGCGATCATACTCAATTCCAAGTATACCCTCACTCGTGAGTCACCAAATCATATTATAGGTATAATACCAGCCTGCAAATGTCCCACAGCTGGATAAAGCCCTCTTCCCGGAGCCAGGAACAGGCTTAATCACCACGCCACTTAAAGGCGTATTGACCATTCTAAATGCCAAATAAATTATATTTTCTATTTTTCCCACAGCGTTGAGACAATACAAGCATATTTCCCAAAGCATACTAATTTCTTTACAATGTTTTCCTTCATCTTCAGCCAGAAATTGAAATCTATAAATGTACCCAAGTATAGCAAAATTCGTCGGAATACATCGAGTTTGACCTATTGCAAATCGTAATGTTCTGTTGGTCTACTGATATGAATGATAATCAAGTACATCATCACAATATATCTCTCCTTTTGAATAAAGTTGATTTCATAACGCTGAGTTCATTTGCAAGCATTCTAACAGAATCTGTGGTAGACGTTTTAAATAATGTAATAAAGATATAATTTTCATTTTCACAGAAAATTTTCCTTAATTCCTAAAATACCCAGACTCGTGTTTGTGATCTTAATGTGGTTAACAAATATGATGTAACTGCTATAGCATATACGGTTATTATTTGTTCATTTTATTAACGCATGACGAGATAAGGTAGGCGACGAACCGTGCACAGCGAATCTTCAATGATATTGCTTTTTGTGGTCAAGTTCAAGAACTCAAGCATACATGAAAAACATTTCGTTTTGTATGCTTACGTAAACATAACCAATCAGTTCGAGCATGGGGCCTCACAAATAAAAAAATCACCACTACTTAAAATCCTTAATGAGTTATCATACGTCAATTGAGGCTAATTCGGCGGCTTGCTCTTTGTTATAAAAGCAATTGATGCAACGAGCCACATGGTGCAAGACGTATTATGCAATTCCCAATGGCAATTATACAGTTTAGCTAATAGTACAAGTGAATCCAACATCGTTAAATGATTTTACAGCAATTAAAACCCCGAGAACATTAGTGTAACTAATTCAGCATGAACTTCCAAAATAGTTCCTGGAACTTTTTTCCGTATACGTAATCAAAGGTTAGCTCTATAGCGTAATACATCAATCGAAATCAATAAAACATTTTTAGAAATAAACTGGTGTCGCTGGTGTCGTAATTTCGGTACTGCGATTGCAACAAAAACTATTCGAATTTTAAACATCAAAAACTTCACAACTGTTCGTAACAGCAATACTTGTGTAAGATAGAAAAATAAACGATGACCCAATTGAAATAGTTAATGGTACCATGTCACGAGGAAGTGTTATATATGTAGTGCAGCAAATTTAAAACGAACTACTCAATGTGACCGAGTTGGCGGGCCACAGTCACTGTGACACTGCCAATGTCGACCGAAGAAGAATTTCTAATCGGATTGCACGAAGACCAGCTCGTATCAATAACTTGAAGAATCATCGATCTCGTGTTTTATGTAAACAGTTACCTACAGAATGTTATTGAAGCCAAAAATTACTTAGTAGACTGTTTGCGAAGATCTGATTTAATAAAAGCTTGATGATAATAACCATATTTATATATTAAAACTATACGGAAATATACAAACACCACATGACAAGCTGTATTTCCAAAAATACTCTTAAACAGTTTAGCCATAATAAAATTTGAAACCAAAAAAGAAGATTCGAGATTAAAAAGAAGATTGTGAAAGAGTGACCAAAACGGTAGAACATAAATTACGTCCATATACGGTTATCATTCATGCAATCATATAAAATTAAATTTATAGATGATTGTTCATTTATTAATGTTCTGCAAATGAAAAACATTCGTTTAGTGAATATGCTGTCAAAATACAATTCATACCTTATCAAATGGGTCGATCGTCGAGATATACGTAAAGAATGTATGTCATTTGGACATCATGTTATCTAAATTTAATTTTGCTGCTAAGCTGTATTTTTATACTGATTATTTACAATATAACGGATCAATAATTCAATGTCAAATATTGCATAAATATCGTAGTCCTTAAGTGTTGCATGTTAAAGACTGAAGTCAATTGGCATACAAAACACGTTCGCTCTCGCTATAATAATGCGGCCTAATGAACCACACCGGCGCCACGCCTCGAATGCTAATTAGGGATCGTAGCAAAAACTTAATGACATTAATTAATCCGATACAGGAGCAACGTATTGCAAGTGCTATATGATAACTAAAAAAGATAAGATTTTATTCTCGTACCGCGATTTGTAGACGTAGAAAGGGTATGGTTTGTAGGTGGTTGTGTTTTTTTCTTTTTTTATTTTTTTTTTATATATATTAACGAAATTATTGTTTTATTTTGGTTTTTATTTTAAAATAAAATTTGTGGTTTTTTTTTATGGATCATTTTTTTTTTTTTTAATATAAAATTTTATTTTAAAATTAAAAAATAAAAAAATTTTAATAAATATAAAATTAAAAATAAAAAAAAAAAAATTGTTTATTTTATTAAAAACCAAAAACCTACCCTAAATTTCTTTTTTCCCGGGTCATTGCTTGAATAAAATGTGGTAAATATTATATGTTAACGGGAAAAACACATTGGACAACCGTTTTATGGTTTGTCTTTGTTCTTTTTTTATAGGTTTGACCAAAATCTCATCTGATTTTAAATAACGACGGGATCTACAATGGTAAATACGCTATACGGAGACTGGCACTCAAGTACAGTTGACGGAACACTTCAACAGGTGTTTAGCGACAGATTTTGTAACTAGTGGGTGGTAGCTCTAGCCATGCAGACTTAGAAGAAGATCTACCGCCACACTATGGTTTCATTATGATATTCTCATTCACTGAAAGCTCCGACTGAGTTGCGACGATTCGAACCCACGTCAATCCACGTGGTGTCCAAGCAGGGGTGCTAGGAAGACATTTATCACCAATAGGATAGTTTTTATCTCAATTGGACCCGATAGGTGGTGACGCGATCGGGTTATAGACTTATTTAAGAAGATTTTTAGCAAACCCACTAGATATGTGTTTGAGTGGGTCTTTGAATTGTTTGATTTCACAACTGGAAACGATGGGTATCGCTGTAATCGGGTTCTAGGTTTTTTTTAAAGATTTTTCGAGTTTGGAAATACAATTAATTGTAACCGGTAGTAACCGATTTCACGCAGGTGAATATGCGCGGGTCAGCTAGTATTTTATAATATTAATACAAATCTGTAAAATGAGGCTAATAAATAACACGTATTAATATATTTTTTCAATTAACCAAAGTATATACATCTACTCGCTACCCACTTACATAAAACTGGCGAAACGAAACTAACCCACAAGTTCTAAATTAAAAAATTGACGTTAGTTAATGAGATAAAATAAGTATCTACTTCTTCTACTGTATATAGTCAAGCAGACAATAATGCTTCTAGTTAATCCGAGATTGGTATTATAGAAGTACTTAGAAGGGGAGCGAGTCACGAATCACCGTGATCGAAGCATATTACATGAACATAATATTTTGTTTCTCACGGCCATACGAATACTACTTAGATCATTATCAGTGATAAATGTATCCAGTAGCTTAAACTCAGAGGATTTTTAGGTATTTGATTAGTCCTTATTTAATCACGAGTCAAAAAATGAATTCTTTAAATAGAATCTTGTATTTTTAAGAGGCCACTGCGATTAATGATTGCATAGACAAAACCTACACGTTTCTATAATTCAGTAGCATATTTCAGCATAGAAGTGCTAATGTATACAAATTAGTGAGCAGACAATAAACGATTTAACAGCTTCTAATAGTAAGATGGTGACGTAACGTGTTAAATTAACATGCCCCGTGAAATGTAGAGCAAGCCCTTTAAATGCTCAGTGTTTGTTGTTCAGGTGGAATAAACAAATAATGAATCATCGATGTTCCAAATAGTTTTCGTATGATTATTATGGATTGGAATGTTTATCAACTGTGTATATAATATGGATATGATGATGACGTGGAGTTAAACTCGCATGTTTATTTAAATTTATTTTATGTGCTTTTATTCCACCGAACATATCAGCTCCATTATTTCCTAATCTTTCTAGCTCCTTCCGAAGAGTCGCTGATGAGGTATCATTACCAAGTCATACAGCATCTTAACTTCACCCGAACAGGGTTCAGCCAAGATACTTTGACAAATATCAATGTTCTGGCAACTATTTATCTTTTTCGGTGCTGTTCTTGGCACACTTCAACATCAAGTGATGCACATCGTCAATTTTTCCACATACATTGCGCATTTGAGAGATTCCGCTTTCCTCGTTAGGTATACAAATCGTCTCGATGGATAGTGTCCCGAACTCAGTTTTCAAGCTACCTTAATATATTGTTAGTAACTCGCATGTGAAACAAATTAATATAATTTTAAACTTGAAACAATTAGATACGTTTCAAAATTTTAAGACACTAATCAACCATCTCGAACTTGACAACGGCAGAATCGTGAAGTGCTTTGTCGGTAGTAAGCGGTCAGAGCTTGTAAATTTATTGATTTAGACATAGATACGCTAATAGTGAATTATCTAACCACAAAAAATTAATTTAGCGATAGTTGTTACATACTTGACAGCTTAATTGTTTATTAAAACGCTTCCTTTCTCAAACAACACGCATCGTATCACGTATACGTAGTGTTGATGACACCACGGTAATTGTACATACACGGAATAAAGTGGAAAACGCAACAACGACAATCACACACAACAAATTTATGAAAATGGCACACACATCTCTAATAAGAGTAAAATAATTATAATGATTTAATTTTAACCTTTTCATAGAGCATTTATGCTGTGAATTTCTATGAGATTTAACTGCATCTAAAATGTTACAGTATATAAAGACTTAATACTTTTTTTGCCGTGGTAATGTTAGAAGTATCTATTATTCTACAATTGTTATGTACAGTTTGGCCACATGTTGTTGGACGCAAGTAATTAATTAGTAATTTGTATTAAAGGGAACAAGTAATCAAAATGCGTCAAGATTTCACAGTATATTTTTTACACAATTCATTATTACAATATCATTTACTTCTAAGACAATAAACTGTTAGGAATAAATGCCAAAGTGCTTGAAGTACCTGGCTATTACCGGAAAGTATGGTTACTAAGATATGATTAGAGGGATATACACTGGAATGTGAACGCATCAAACCACATTTAAAATGCTTATCTCTTAATGGAAACATTACATATCTAACAACATATTATTCAGAAAATCATTTTCAGCACCATAAAAGGGCTAATAAAATGTCGTTTTAATGATTCATTCGACTATTACTAAGTATTCTATTGATATCGAAAACATATCGATTAGATAGTGTACTATAAAAACATAAAGTAGGCAAATATAATTATCGATTACCACAATTGTTAGAAAAAATACGTATTTCCTTGCAAACGAATGAAAATGTATTATTATTATGACAACAACAAAGTAAGACAAATGAATAACATTGGAACGTTTATGAACGAAATTTCAACGTACAAAAAAGTAACGCTTCGTGTGATATTATTATCCAGAACTCGTCGGAAAACACGACAATGCAATTAGTTTATCGCGATTCTAAGATTAATATAAGTTTTTGTTTTTAAAAATCGACACAGTCTGAAACACTAATTATCAACATACAAGCTTCGTTTCTAAGTTCATTTTTATACAAAAATTAGAATTCTTGAAGGACATGCGGGATTTACAAATATTGTTTTTTTTTTAATTAGGTCGTTGACGCGTAAGAAATAATCCTTGTCTTAGCAATTCTAAGATGAAGATTGGAATGAAGAATAGTAATAATGCAAACTCTTTTCAGGGTATGGGTCGTCATCTCTATTCTATGGTGTCTATAGACATACCATATCATAGAAAATATTCTTACTTTCAGTACACGAAGAGACAACTTGTTTATTTGATATTTTTATCAAAGAGGAAACCTCGAAAAAATAACAGGAACAAATCTTGTTAAAACTAATAGTTAATAAAACCTCGTTAATCAGTTATACAACCAGAGAAATGTGTGTCGCGGAGGACACCTCCGTTTGGGGAACTTACTTTAGTGGCCGTGTTTGTGTTTGCAGAACAATACGAAAGCCATTCCCGTATCCCTGCTTTGTAGCGTGGAGTGTTCTATAGGTTCTTAGTCTGTCCAATAACACACAGCTCGTCTGACAGACTAAATAATATTGCCATAACATTAAAAATCACGACATGTCAGTCAGTGTACTGATAAATGTTGGCGGCTTAAATTATGATTTTTATGTGTTTATATTGGTAGCAAATGCATTAATAATAGCATTTTAGTATCAATGAATTCGGCCAAACAAGGAAACCGTGTATTTAAAATATGCGAATACGATCATAATAGTTTTCAGAAATAATCATATAACTGATAAGTTGCGTGGGCAAAACTGTCACATCTTTAAATGGTCCTCACACCGTGCTAAGGTGAACCTGTGCTGTTAATGATTGTCCATAGAATATGTTTATGGTTATTTCGCCTCTGCATCCTAATCCGTATTGAGAAAGATCCCAACGGAACCGTATTATATATTAACGTTTCCATTTGCGTAAAAGTTGAACTCATTGTACGAAGCCAGTCTCATTCATGTATAAATAGGTACTTACATTTTTTCACATAATAATAGTATATTTCAGAATAAGCTAAAAATATAACAATAATAACGCCAACTTGTAAGATCTCCATTGACGGCCTTTTGTCTTTTACCAAGGGCATGTACAGGCATATTCATAACGTCTGCTCACAATGTATTGGAACTTCCAAAAAAAGAGAGATCCACAGTTATCATTTTTTTCCCAAATATAATGATACTAAAAGAAAATTTACTATGTTCAGTGCTAAGTTTACGCTACCAGTTTAAATAATTATACGTAAATTCCAAAGAATAAGTTGGTACACGTCGACGTTTGAACCATAGGATATCGGACGACTCGAATAAAAAAAAATACGGTATTTAATGAAATTGTAAATTTACATTACCATACGTTATTTATTAATCATTCACACTTCTTTAATTTTATATGGGGTATTCCATGCCAAATCGACCACTTTTGAACCTTACCCCTTTAGATTTCGCTGAAAATTTTTTATCTTTTTCTACTCGATGAAAGACGTTTTTCAGAATTTTTTCAAATTTTTTTATCCAACCCAAAAAAAGTTATAAAGCTTTCAAAAAAATGGCTCTTTTATTTTCAAATAGCCATAACTCTCTCAAAAATTGACCTTTCGGGACGTTTTTTTTTTTCAAAATTTTTGTTTTTAATTGATTTTTTTGAAAAAATAAATAAAAAAAATTTAACATGATCGCTTCTATGAAATAATCGCGTTTTTTGTATAAAATCGTTATTTTTTTTAAGTTCGTCGTTCTAAATTCTTTTTTTTGTTTTCCCAAAAAAAACTTCAATCAATTCTACAATTATCCCCGTATATCCCAGAGTGGGCCGATTTTTTTTTCAATTTTTTTTATTTAGTTGAAAAAAAAATTTTTCAACATTTTAAAAATGCAGAAATTTTTTTTTCATAAATATTATTTATATAAGTAATACCGAATTGTTTACCAAAAGATCACCCAGATTATGTCAGGCTCTACAAAATAAGACCTATAGAAAAAAAGCTTAACAGCCAGTTTGGTAAGGTGCCTATAGATCAAAGACTGTCAATTGACGAACAAATGTGCGCCACAAAAAAGAGCCACTACATCAAACAATATTTACCAAAAAACCTCACAAGGGGGTTCAAACTTATCTACTCTTGGTACAAGGATATGCTCATAATTCAGGTTTACTCTGGAGGAGGCTCAAAAATAAATGTTAGCAGGTGAACCAGACTTAGGAGAGACAGGTAATACGGTTGTAAGGTTAGCTAGAATGCTACCACGCCACATAAATCATATAATATATTTTGATAATTTTTACACTTCCCTACCCCTTGTGACATATTTGGCAAAACAGGGCATTCATTCAATGGGAACAGTACGCGTTAACCGTCTACGCAACTGTAAGTTGCCTATAAAAACACCAATAAAAAAAATTACCCAAGATTTTATGAGGAGAATGTGGCGACTGTAGACGGACAGAAGTAAGTGCTGTTGTGTGGAAAGAAATAAGCCAGTCAACCTCCTTTCTACATATGTAGGTGCAGAACCACCCACCACAGTAAACTTTTGATAAATCTAAAAAGAGAGATTGACATTCCATGCCCAAAGGTTATTCAGGAATACAATCACATATGGGAGGAGTGGACCTATTAGATTCATTCATAGGTCGTTACCACATCACACTAAAAGCCGGAAGTGGACCATGCGTTTGTTTTATCACTTTCTGACCTTTCCATTATAAATTCATGGATTATGACAAAAAAGAAAAAGAAAAAGCAACGAAAACTCCTCAATTTAGGTAAGTTTAGGATCGAACTTGCTGAAAGCCTTTGTAAGATAGGTCTTCCTGCAAATAGCAATAAACGTGGTCGCCCCAGTACTTCTTCAATTCAAAAGGAACTTGAATTGAAGAAGTTCCGAGGACCAGCTCAAGCTGTTCCGGCCAAGGACGTACGACTGGACCAGACGAGCCATTGGGCAATTTGGTCAGAAAAGCAGCAGAGGTGCAAATTTCCAAAATGCTCTGGTTTTACTTTGAAAATGTGCCAAAAGTGTAAGGTATCTCTGTGTGATACTAAAAAAAATAATTGTTTTTATAAATATCATAATGAGACATAAATAAATTAATTATAAAATAACTTCTGTTTTTTATTTCATCCATACTTACGTAACTTCAATAGTCGCGCAATGTTGTATATAAACAACATACACATTTTTGAAAAAAAAATATAAATTTGGATGCTAGATTTTTTTTATTATTTTTCCTTTATTATAATACTGATCTTGCATTAAATATGATTTTTTCGAAAGGTTTGGAAAAATTACGCATTTAAGGGTTAAAATCATATAATTACATTAATTATGTTATATAAATAATATTTATGAAAAAAAAATTCTGCATTTTTAAAATGTTGAAATTTTTTTTACAACTAAATAAAAAAAATAAAAAAAAAATGGCCCACTCTGATACACGGGGATAATTGTAGAATTATTGAAGTTTTTTTTAGAAAAAAAAAAAAAAATTTAAACACAACTTCAAAAAAATAACATTTTATACAAAAAACGCGATTATTTCATAGAAGCGATCATGTTAAATTTTTTTTATTTATTTTTTCAAAAAAATCAATTAAAAACAAAAATTTTGAAAAAAAAACGTCCCGAAAGTCAATTTTTAGAGAGTTATGGCTATTTGAAAATAAAAGACCATTTTTTTAAAGCTTCATAACTTTTTTTGGTTGGATAAAAAAATTTGAAAAAATTCTGAAAAACGTCTTTCATCGAGTAGAAAAAGATAAAAAAATTTCAGCGAAATCTAAAGGGGTAAGGTTCAAAAGTGGTCGATTTGGCATGGAATACCCCATATATATATCACATATTTATTTCAATTGACAACCCTACAAGTATATAATCAAAAGCACTAACATGTAAGTACTTCAGACGAGACTTTTTGGCGGGATTTTAATCTGTCATGTACTTAGTGGATTTTATTCATAATCCTGTGTTACTTGACTCTATTGTGTAAAATTGGTGGTGTTTTAAGTAATATAGTTTATTTATTGTGCATAAGTGAAGTGAATGGAAAATAATACCACGGACCATGAATTCTGAGATGCCACAAAACAATCCCTGGAAAGTTGTAATAAGGGCGCCACCATCTTGTTGGAACATTGACATTGAAATGATCATGCGACATTAACTTGTAGTAATATTATCTACTCGAAAATGGCAGTAATAATCTTAAAGATTAGTTGCCAAAAATAAAATTAAAAAAAAAAGCGTACCAAAGACTAATACACTTAAACTCTAAGATAACTAAATTCATTTCCTGTCCGTTATTTGTTAGAATAAATACGATAGTTTAATCATCATTTGAATACATATAAATAATAAATAACCTACTAAAATATGCACGATGCAGATATATCTAGTATATTCTTAGGATTGTGGTTCTTAAGTTAAATTTGTTAAGAACTTTTTACAAAACAGAATTTTATAAACCACGAAACCAAAATAAAACTTAAAATAATGGCATAAGGTATTAAAGATATGGCATTCCGTGAAATAAAAATGTGTAATTTAGTTCGTAATCATATCTATCCAATTTTAAACAATACACTTATATTCTATTTTGATTAAGATATAATAACAACTGATAATTACAATATATCCATAGATAATGAATAGGGCCACGACATAGAAGCGCTAGATATAGATTAAAAGAAATAAAATTAGGTATTAATATTTATTTGGTATTCCGTTAACTCATTACCTATGTAAGGATGTACCGACTAGTATTGACAGCTCTAGTGGTTATAGTTTAGTTGAATAATTCAAATACTTTGAATACTACGTATAAACGAGTTATACTATATGCAATTGCAAGGGTCTAACTGCAGTTAATGAATGGGACAGTCGAATTTAAATCATTGTCCAAACAGTCTAGACACATAGGCGCCAAATCCCGACAGCTATAAATAAGCAAAATATCTCCGACCTAAACTATAACGTGGCATCTTTTATTATATGTAATAAAGCTACATTTGGCTTAAATCCAAACGTAATTCTCGTTTAAACTCACTAATGCCCATTATCATTATTATATACTAACTTCGTCCGCGTGGAATAGGTACTTTAGGCCAACTCTAATACGCAGCAGAATCTCTCAAAAGGATAAAAACCCCGATTTTAAAACATCCTTCATTGGTGCTCTGCTCATATTGGTCTTGGCGCGATGAAATATAGCCTTCCTCAATAAATCAGCTGTCTAACACTGAAATAATTTTTCGAATCGGGCCAGTAGTTCCTGAGATTAGCGCGTTCAACCAAACTAACAAACAAACCCTTCAGCTTTATAGTATAGATTTCTTTTATGAAAATGGCTTCAACAACGCCTGTATTACGGATTATTATTCCCTCCATTTATAAGGACTGTAAAAAAACATTCAGTTTCTTTTAACTAAAGTAATATAATGCGGCGTAAATACAATATAAAAACAGCAACCAGTCAAAAACACTTACAAAAGGAGTGTCAACTTACAGAAATCGGTCCGTGATCTCAGCGTGTATTGTAAACACTGCACAAAAACAAGTTTTGCGCGATATTTACTTGTGCGACTGCTATTTTAAAGCGAGAATAACATGTATACATAAAAAGTCGTGATTACATTACAATGCTTTAATATATTCTAAGAGACAGTGTCTTTGAGAGCGCACTACGTAAAGGGAAACATATGTATGGCAAAATGGACGTGACCCCGCATAGGCCAGTGCTGTGGTATGAACGTGCTCAGGATAAGCGGGCCTATGATAAATTATTCAGATACCCTTGGAAACGTATCCGCTAAGATTATACATGTTATTTAAGGATAACTATAGCTAGATGTCGTGTTTGCATGACTCTTAGTACATTTTAGGCAAGAAACTTCTTATAGCCTCGAAATTCTTATCGGCAACCTTTTTGTGTGACGCCAAGTGGTGGGGGTATGCACTGTGTCGGATAGAGTATTGAAAACACCGGTTCTCGTTTGATCAGTGAAGTTAAGCAACGACCGGCGCGGTCAATACTTGGACGGGTGATCGCTTGAGTATGCCGCGTGATGCTAGCTTTTTCTGGTTTTTTTATTAATAAAAGTATTTCCCTGTAATACAAAAGTTTCACTTCTATCGTGTACCTTAACGACATACCCTGTTTTTTTAATTAATTCTGTTGTTATCCTATGTAAGAGTAAGTAGTAAGAGATAATGGTATTTCATACCTCTTTGATGCAAACTCTGGGCCGTCACGATAATTTAGTTCGAACCTAAATCAAATACAGAGAAACTAACGTTTCATAATTTATGTTTTAAACTGACACATAAATTATCAGTAAAAATCTTGCAGGTGACTAAATTTGGTTATTAGTAAGTGGCGCCGTGCGCAAGCGAAAAAACTGGTCAAGTGACTGTATTTGACGTATGTTTTCCAGCTGTACCTGGAATAGCGAATGTTAATACAGAGTTGTAATTTATGAACCAAGCAAATTGATATATGTGCTATATCTAGGAATGTTGAATAAATATATATAAGTTCTAATCAAACTCAAACAAATAACCATTTATTAAGTTTATCGCTACTGATATATAAATATTTTGTTTCATAACATACATATTCAACATACGTATACAGGAAAATGTTTAAAAAATACCAATTTCAATGTATATTTTTATACTAACGATTCAACATACAAAATAATATACAAGATCGTTGATGACAAAGTTACATCTAATAAAGTGAGTTTACTATTGTACTATACATATGAAACAAGTTTATTTGTAATTAAACCGAGTTTTTAATATATTGTGTTTAGTCATCGTTTTAGGTCATTATTATATTAGGTAATAAATGTAATAATAAATGACGTACTTGAGAAATGAGCGCGATAATCGTCTCCTCATTTGGTTAAGTTATTGGCGAATACAATACAGCATATCGATTTCATAATAAAAATGCCTTGTAAGACAACCTGTCTAGTGACGATTGATTACCGTAACATGTTTGATTCGGCATGATACGCTCGGAGAATCACTATAGACGCGAAACCGACACCGTGGTTCAAGGCGGCAACGTGACTGACTACTAATTTATTGACGTAAAAAGAAAAAAAGAGTTGTCTGTAAAATCGGTTTACGAACGATAATTTCACATGATAACGTCATAAAAAAAACATTGATGAAAAATTGCCTACTTTTATGAATTACATTTTTTTTTTCTCGAACTGACTACGTTATTGACCTAGCAAGGTCTTAACAGCTTCACCGGACTACTGAATTAAATTGAATTATTCTGTATATAAATAGATGCGCCACAAGCCGAACGCTTAGGCCGATCGCGCCTCTCTATCGCTTGTTCCGCGCTCTCGCTTGTACGCCTTGCAGGCGGAACGTGACAATGACTCATGCCTTTTCGTGCGTACAAGCGGCGTTCATCGATTTATGAGACGTTATCACGTGACAAAACGCACGAATTATTACCGTAACGTAGAAAAAGCATATAATCAACCATTTGAAATTAAGGATGCGCTCATATTTTCTGTCCATGAGTCGTTTGATGGCAATGCGAGTCGCGCACCTGCTCTGCAATTTTGCCATGGTTGACCGACAACAATGCCATTTCAGATAATTGAGCAATTCCGACGACGAGCGCGACGACGAAGAGCACATATCCGATAAGGATAAGAGGCAGGAAGTCTACAAACTAGTTATTACCTTTAGTTCAACGGGGACCAAACGAGAGATCATTTTAGACAGGACATTTTTATGCTATTACATATGCACATATTTTGTCCACATATGTAGAACCAAATTCAAAAAGACAGCAATGCTTAGGACAGTTTTAATATGTTACTAATCCAAAGGAGGCCTATGCAAGTATAAGTTGACAACCAAAGGGTATATATTCTTGCCAGAAAAAAGTATGGAGATGGTTTTCACGCAGTTAACACAATTTGTAAAGGTTTTTTATTTTTTGGTTCAATCAATTTGGCATACGAAATTTAACTACATTGCACTAACACTTTCATTAGTTCGTCATTCTGAAATACCCAATAACACTGAAAGTTTAATTGTTTTGATTTTTTGAGTAATATGAGAATATATATACGCCGATAGAATAAACAAAATATGTTGGAAATATATATTTTATCAACAGTATTTTGTCAGCAAAATGACTTTATGGGTGTTATATCTTATTATTATTATTTAACGAACATGTCGTGTGTCACGCTACGAAGAACAGAAAACCATAAACTAAATTATTACTAAACAAGGTTGTACTTAACAACATCTATTACTAGAATACACAATAATAATTGTATATGTACAGAACGATATTCTGTATTTTTAGTTCTAATTTGCCTAACAAAGGCAACGTTATGTCGCTGATAAGTTATTTTTTAACATGCGACGCAGTACTTTTGTTCGTATTATACAGAACTTTAGGTAATTCATGAAATGTATTGTATTTCATTTGTATAGAGGCCTCACGAAGGTCACGATGCAGTTATGGTGTGTTACATGACATGCGATGAACATACTAATAATAGAAAAAAAAACTTTAGGCGATTAAGGATTGTTACGCACTGGCGCCTAGCGGTCACGGTGAACCTCTCCATATTATGATGGCGACTTAAAAAAATACTAACGGGCACAGATATAAAGTCATTTACGATAATAACTAAGCGAAACTGACGTTAGATTACAAGATTTTAATAATTTCAAATCGTTTCGAGTCCTTCACACAGGGTTGAGTGTTAGAGGTGGGTAGAAAAGTAGGGTGTTATGGGGGAGAGACACGCCTTCAACTAAGCTGGCTATAACTGTATAAAATTACATAATCTTGCGTAAACTAGTTTCGTTTTCATATTGATTAATAGAATAAATTACTCACGAACACACGAAGATGTAAAAACTACCCCGTGAGTAAAATCAAAGGTTTAAAATCGAAACATTCTAATAAAACCGAAAATATGTAATAAGTATTGTGAATCAATAAGTTAATGATTTTAAATAAAATTACGTATTGATTCAAAAATTAAAAACAATGAAAAATTGTTATAAATTAATACACAAGACAGTTTAGCTGAAATAAACAAGAACGCAGTTAAGTAACTATTAACTTATGAGATCATGCCAAGAGTCACGAATCACGCTTTGGAGCCATTAAGTTTATATCTAAAACGAGAATTTACAAATCAAGTAAAGGTACTGGGCATTTAATTGCCTACATCAATTTCTTACATTTTATCTTTCTAGAATAATTACAAAATCGTTTTTAAACATTATAACGTAATAAATAATTATTACAATGAACACGATTATTACAACGCAATTGTACGGTTTAAAATTCAAAACCATTACATTTTTTTATTTGTTTTACACATCGGCAGACTCAGCAGACTAAATAAATAACTATATGGAACAAAACTGTTTCAACATACGCGATGTCGTATTAAAACTAGGTGCGGTATATCTAGATCATTTAGCATCTTCTGTTCATTATCACAATTATGTTTATGTTTATTATTAACTTGTTCATCATAACATATAAACTGGTCTGTAGTTAAATAAATACTTGCATAAAACTATAACAAAATTAATGTTGAGGATAAATTATGGGCATCTTTATTTATTCGAAAACATCTTTTGTAAAAAAAATAATACTCCAAAGAAAAATATAAATCTTGGTCAATATACAGTTATTAAAGTACAAATGAAAATAATAATACTATTATAATATAATTATATTGTGTATACTACACAAAAGGTTTCTATTCATTTAAAAGAATAGTAATATATGATAATTAGATTGTTAAAGAAAATAATAATATAAAAATAATACATACCAGAAAAACTAATTTTTGTTTCGACCGGCATATTTTGGCTGTCACAAAATTAGCCAAAAATATTCCTTGTAATATTAAATTCTATAGTAAATGTAATTGAGATCTCGTATTTGAAGTAGGTATCTTGTTGTTGTGGATATGCGCTGTGCGGTACGTGTGTCGCTGAAACGCGCGATTGACTCGGTCGCCTAATGTGCACTGCCGGCGGGCGAAGTTGTCCCGCGCCTCCGCCCTCGCGCCCATACCACAACCTTTACGATAAAGCTATTCTTTGTTTTTGTTTTTCAACGCATTACTTATCACCCGCCACCCCAACCCTGAAAGCGGTTGCGTAGATCATAAAATTTATATGGTTATATATTTCAAATAGGCATGAAAAGTTTCTTGAGTCGCTGCTATATCTTATATAATACGAAAAATGATTTGTTATGTGTTAATTGTGAATTCAAATCACTGCTATTTTTCATATGGAATTCGTTATATAGTACATTGAGGAGCTAAAAAGCACGTCGCGTCCCTTGCGGATTTTCACAGAGAAGCTATAAAAGTTCGTCGCCCTCGGCAGGACCTGTGTTTGTTTTGTTTGCTTACACACCGACAACGGAGAAGTTGAACAAACATTCAGGTAGCAGTTCCATTTGTTATGTTTTTCCTTTTAAATATAGAACGATTTAATTTATAGTGTGTAAAATACCCGTGATAAAAACTGTGAAGGGCCGTCAGGCCAATAGAGTAGTCAGTAAAAAAAATTGTTTAAAAAAAATTAATTCACAATTTAATTAAAACTAAAACCACAACGTTTAAATTAAAAGTAACTAGCTGTGATCCGCGGCTCTGCACGTGTTTGTTATTATCTTTTGTAATGAAATACCTAAGTATAACGACTTTTATGAGGTTCGGTTTAATGGTATACAAGTTATATTAAAATGGATAACATAAAAGCTGTTTTTAGTAATGACTAAGGATGTGCCAATATTCAAATTAACGAATTATTTAATATACTATATTACTATATATACTATATTTGACATACTATATTTAATTAACATTCAAACTTTTCAATTAATTCCAACTATTTTCAATTATGTCAATAATTCAAATATCAAGTAATCAAGTACTAAATAATTATTATACAAAATTATAATAAATAAGACAGTTGACTGTTTATTTTATAAAATTATTTAAATTCTTCCTTATTTTGAAAATATCCGAATAGTTTGAATATCCCATTCGAACATTATTCGCACACCCCTAGTAAAAACACGTGGGTGTGTGTGCCAATTTTCATGACGTATACTATTTGAGTCTAGTTGAGTTTAACAATAGATATATTAGTTACCTATAGATATGTAAACATTATTTTTTACCAATAAGTCGACGGTTGAGAATTATTATCACCTAAATTGTTATCATTTTTAAACGACTTAAAAAAGGATTGAAGTTCTCGATTCGGTTGTATTTCTTTTAATGTTCGTTCACATCAAAACTTGGTATTCATAAACCGATTTAGAAAATTATTAATTCTAAAGGGAATATTTTCGTGTGGATCCCATTTTAATTTCATTAGAATTGGACTTTTTCGATGTTACACACCAGACAAATCGTCAAAATCGAATAAACGATGTATAGCGATTAAAATATTAGTAGGTTTATGGTAATCTTAGGTAAGTATATAAATTTGGTCAAAGACGTTCTGCTGTTTTTTTTTAATTGTATTATTTTTCCTCACAGTGAGGTACAAAATTCAATTTTCCTTAACCTGCCACATTGTGCATAACATCTCAATTGTTAACATTTAACTCGTTTTTTTTCTGCGCTTTTTTTTAGATTTTACTTTTTTGAGATAAACACTGTTAATTAGTAGTCGTCGAATGATTCTTTCTCTTTAAACGAGTATACCTATAATTTCACAGTATTTCCATTGTTCTGTGTGTACTAAAATATTTATAGAACCAAATAAATTCATAATATAAATAAATATAATACTATTTTAGTGATCGGTATTTTAATACTCATTCTTGGCATACAAAAAGCATCTTTTTAATTTTTTAAACTCTCAGTTAGTGCCGGTTACTCAAATTCAAAATTCAAATTCAAAAACACTTTATTCAATTTAGGCCCTAAGAAGGCACTTATGAACGTCAAAACTACCACCGGTTCGGAAAACAACCCAGTCATCGAGAAGAACCGGCAAGAAACTCGATCTGGTTTATCTTTTTAACAAATATATATAATACTAGCGGACCTGGCGGACGTTGTCCTGCCTTGATAATAAAAAATATAAATCCCAAAAGTCAACCGCAGCGCCACCTACCGGGTCCAATTGTGAATCTAAACCATTCTCGGATCCACTGGAACACGCACACAAAATTTCATCAAAATCGGTCCAGTCGTTTAGGAGGAGTTCAGTCACATACACACGCACACAAGAAATATATATATTAAGATTTAGAATAATAATATATTCTATACAATAGTAAATTTCACAAACGTTTTTAATGGATGCACAGAGATGAGTCAAATCCAGACATCACCATCGTTCACATATTGATCCACTCTATAATAGCCTTTTGACACCAAAACCCGCTTGACATGGCGCTTAAATTCACAATCCGGCAAATCGGTAATATCCTTTGGGACTTTGTTGTAAAATCTAACACTATTTCCCAAAAAACTGTTACTGGTTTTACTAAGTCTAAAACGTGGGACAACCAGTTTGTCACAGTTTCTAGTATTTAGATTGTGCCGGTATTTTACGAAATCTAGCTTTTCTAGGTTCTTACGGAAGTACATTAAATTGTCAAGAATGTATTGGGAGGGCAGAGTTCAAATACCGTACTCCTTGAACTTGGTCTTTAAGGATTCGCGAGGTCTCATATTGTAGATTGCTCGAACTGCTCGTTTTTGTAATAAAAATATGGTGTCTACCTCAGCTGCTGTCCCCCACAACAGAATGCCATAAGACATTAGGCTATGGAAGTAGGCAAAGTAGACTAACCTAGCAGTGGCAATATCAGTTAGCTGGCGATTCTTACGTACTGCAAATGCAGCAGAACTTAATTTGCTTGCCAATTGTTTAATTTGAGGACCCCATTGTAATTTTGAATCTAGTGTGATCCCCAAAAATACAGTATTATCAACTAACCCTACAAAATTCCCGTCGATCTTAATACTACTATCAACCTGTGGCACGTTAGGCAAAATAAATCTCATACATTTTGTTTTACCTGTATTAAGTACTAAGTTATTTAATGCAAACCAATGGGAAATTTCGTTTAAAGTATTATTTACGTGCCCAACCTCTGAATCTGTCCTTTTTACTTTAAATATAATTGAAGTATCGTCTGCAAAAAGCACCATGTCAGCACAGTTATTGACCATTAGCGGCAGATCATTTATGTATATTAAGAACAAGAACGGTCCTAGAATAGAGCCCTGTGGGACACCAATTCGCGCAAAGGATCCTGCAGAGGTTACCCCTTGTATGCTAACTTTCTGACAACGATCTTTTAAATAAGAGACTAGAAGGTCGACAGAAGATCCACAAATACCATAATGTTTTAATTTTAGAATAAGCGTACTATGGTCAACGCAATCAAAGGCCTTAGACAGATCGCAGAACACACCAATTGCATCATGCGAATCCGCCCAGGCCCTCGATATATAACTTATAAGCGTTGCACCCGCGTCAGTAGTGGATTTCAATTTCGTGAAACCAAACTGTCGACTATCCAGAAACTTTTGCATATTGAAATAGTCTACTAATTGGTTGAGCATAATATTTTCAAAAATTTTACTTAAGGACGGAAGTACAGAAATAGGTCTATTAATAGGTATACTGAAAGTGCATATTAAAGTGTAAGACAGGTCTATTAGGAAATAACTAACCAGTGTCGGTTATTCTAAAAATTACATAGCATGACATCGACCCGTGTGGCATTTCTCACGAAGACTTTGCCGTCCTTTCATAATCGCTTCACTCAGCGACTCTTTTACGAGTTTCTTGACAGCAAAACTATATACATTCCTCTACAAATTATTCAGTAAGTGCATTCAACACTCCGTTATATTTTTATTTATATTATGAGTTACCTAAAGAAGCATTGACTTTACTCGGTTGACACGGTGTTATCAACACAACATAACAGAAGACTATGGATTTACTTGTCTTTTCTATAAATAGTGATAAGATAACGTATCGCTTGGAAATGATAAGGTATCCGAGACGCGAATATACAACTTACAACAGCGTACACGTTTTATTACGTAGCCTTATGTTTATATACCCACAACGTTACTTGATCCTATAAAAGACATACTGGATAGTAAAAGAGACCAGAAAAATAATTGCAAACTTGTATCGTGACAATAAGAACCGTCACGGTCGAGCAGAGCACGATTTCAAACAGGTCGAAGAAAGCAAAATACCGAGGTTGATCGTCGTGAAGAGCATGTGATTCACTAAGGTTTCCACAGTCTAGAGAGGAACGCACATTCCCTTTATCATTATAATGACATTCCAACCTTATATTTTCTGCATATTTCAATGACAATATAAACCATAAGGGTACGTGTGGATTAAATGCACCGCGCTCGCCGACCGCTACCGCGGCTGGCTTGCGTTATTTTTTTCGCAAGTCTAATCTAAGATAACCAAACCAAACTAAAAGAGCATGCAGTCGAGAGAAAAAAATTAGGAAATTCTATCTTAAACTCTATATAGACCCATTTTCCACCTAAATCTTATTGAATACTTTCGTTTTTAAATAAAGTCTTTTGGTATCTAAAAGTGTTTTAAAGGGCTGCATTTGAAATTCGAATCTTGATATAAAGATTGAAGGGGATGGGAGCAGCGGCAGAAAAGTGTGATTTCCCCTCCCCGCGGAAAGACATTGTTCTAAGATATTTATAATCAAAGTTTTGAGGCTGTGTCATTTCCGAATAAACATTGATAATTTTGTATATTACCAACTTGATGATTTTTAAGTTAAAACAAAACATTTTCGTCTCGGTTTTGTTAGGTTAGACTTGCGAAAAAAATAACTCAAGCCGGCCGCGTAAGCGGTCGGCGAGCGCGGTGCATTTAATACACACGTACCACCATAAGCTATCATAGTGCTAGGATGTCAATTGACATATAATCTTGTAATTTTTTATTTCATTAAGGTATATTTTGAAAATAAAATACAGCCCGTTTTATGTATATATGTATATGCTGTTAACGTAGCTTTCTATATATGAGAGAATTTTTTAAATCACTGAAGTATTCTTTCGAGTTTATTAATTACAGACAAATGCTAAAACCTATAAAGTATAAAAAAGGTACATATAGGATCATTGTCAAATGCCTTAACAACCAAACTATAATGAGACGCCATTTTAGTTCAAGAACCAGATCTTTTCGTGGAACAATTGAATGTGACAACCTTGTAAACACAAACTCAACATACCTTTCACTCGAAAGCCTACAAGCTGACCTAACAATAAAATAGTTTACAAACAGAAAGCAAACTTGGAAGTAGCGATATGAACAAAAAGTCATGTTTTGGTTTAGAGCGGTCAGCGAGCTTATGCAACTGTAAACAATAATGTTAAAGCTTCCTTTCACTAAGGTGCGACTAAAATTATGTGAATTCCACTGAGATGAGGCAACCCTACGCTAATATTGTTTCCTCTTAGTATAAAATTTCACACCAGTCGACTGCACAGTTATAAAGTTATACTATAAATAACGCTGCACTTTTTTCTGCCTAAAAAGAATATGGACGTCACAGATAGACAGGTAAAAAATTTGTTTAATTTTTCATCATTAACCTAAATTGCTCAAAAGGTATTATTATGTTTGCTAAAAAAAAATACAGTCGAATTGAGAACCTCCTCCTTTTTTTGAAGTCTGTTAAAAAGTATATCAATAATTAGACTATATCTCCGTATTTAAGGTATGTTGGATGATGTCTGTCAGTCAAGATGTACTACCAACAGTCCGGGACTTTGTACGCGTTAATTATAGATAGTGGTCGAAATTCGACCATAACAAGTGTTTTTTTTCTTCGCGTTTATATAGATATTATTATCTGTATTGAGTATTGTACACATATTGTAGACTAGCTGTGCCCAGGACTCCGTCCGCGTGGAATCTAATGTAAAAAACAGTGACTAATAAAATCATCTTAATGTATTAAGTCCATTTACTCATCTACTTTTCTCTAGAACTTAAGTCGTGTCGTCATTAAAATTACGAGGTTTTATTTTGAACGCAGTACTTTAGCAGTGATGCGTGTTGAAACAAACAAACACAGACACACAGACATTTCTAAAAATCACTTAGATGTATTTTGTAACTTATTCCAAGACACCTGCAACAAGTTTTTGCACAAAAATCTAAAAGTACAGACACGTTAGATTTACATTCTTACAATATATATAGAATAGAATAGATAAGAAGATTGTAGTGTGACGTGTAGAGTCTCATATTAAAACTCTTGGATGGCATTA
This sequence comes from Antheraea yamamai, assembly GCA_036509395.1. NCBI lineage: Eukaryota > Metazoa > Arthropoda > Insecta > Lepidoptera > Saturniidae > Antheraea > Antheraea yamamai. The sequence goes on from AP028433.1 coordinate 7,309,501, forward strand.
AAACAAACGATTTCTAATTGTATTGTAATGATAACAATAAAGCTTATCAATAACTATTAAGCAAAAAAGTAAAAAAAAAATCGATTAACAGAATAGTGAAGGTACTAACTGTTTTGTCTTCGTCTTTTTACATATAGATATAAAACTGGATGACCACAGAAAACACAACTTACAACCATACTCTGTATGTACAACCGTAGTTATTACTAGGTATTTTGTAAAGCCTGTAAAGTATTTGGTAAAGCCACGCTGAAGCTATTACTGGTTTCAGCATGAATGGGTCGGCTCGCTCGGGGTAGTACCACCCTCTCATAGAAAACCGACGTGAAGTAACAGTGCTTGCATTGTTACAATTGTTGCGTTTCGTTCGGTCGGTGAGAGCAACGGAGGCCCACCTCCTCTCCCCCTTGCCCCGCCCTCAAACGCAGACTGGCAACACATTTACGAATCCCCTGGTGTTGCGAGTGTCTATGGACGGTGGTGATCACTTAACATCAGGTGACCCAACTGTTCGTTTGCCTCCTATTTATAAAAAAAATACTATCAGTGAAATGTAGAGTCCTACTATAAATGAAGCTAATAGTGCCGTTCCTTTTTATGTTGCAAAGTTTTTATGGTTCCAATAACTATAAAGTACCTATACATCACAAAAGTTTTAATTTTTAGAATTGTATTGTAGTTCCCGGGATAACCTCTTGTAATACACATTATATCATGAGCATGGGTGTAATATGATTAAAATTATTTACTTGAAAAAGCGACCTTATGGATAATACAACAACGTTTAATTGAGAAATAAACTGTATAAATAACCTCAGAACGGTTGCAATTATTTTTTGGTTATTTTTTTTTTGTTGTGTTTGTAAGTGTCAGGATAAATTTTCTTACGAAAGCAAATGTATGAAAAATCCTATGAAACAGTGAAAATTTTGTGTTACTCAACCTCCGTATAAAATTCGGTGACAGTAATGAGATCCTCGATAATACTGAAAATTGACATTTAGTTTCCATTTTATTTTATTGTTCACTGTAAAAGGGAGGGAATTCGGTCCCTTTGTCTTCGTTTATAATATATAAAGTCGTGCCAAGCCGGGGTGGTTAGCTAGTCTTTCATAAATTAATTTTGTAAGACACAGTTCAAATATAACTTTTTATAATCTATTCTCTTATGTTGTTCAACATAATAGAATATATGAAGTTTTTTATTAATGATAGAGTAATTTATTATAAAAAAATTCTTATCGATTGTACGAAGGAAATTGTTATTAAATGTTCTCCAGACGCTCGTGCCGACAAAATTCCCCCGGGGTTACGATGACTAAGCGATATCGAACTCGACTATCCTCACTTTGAGTCACGTCGATAGCTCTAGAAAAATTCACTCTGTGTTCACAAAAGCCTCTCAAGTACTGCTGAAAACTTCTTTCCAACGGATCCTTTCATTTTCATGGGTACATTTTTCAAGAGATCCTTTGAGTTTCTTTATTTTGTTTTGTTTTTTTTTTATTTGTAATTAAATTTGGAAACCTACACTTTTGATAACATTTTTTACTTTGCTTTAACTGATATTACTCGATGATTAATATAATACACGGATTTGGATATTTAGAGCGATATTAAATAAAATATATCAGATATGTATTAACTAACACCCACGATAATATTGATTATATATACACACATCAAAAAAGTCTAAGCAACATGCGTGATATTACAAATTTTACCATTTATATTAATTAATTTCTAAGTATTTACTCAAACAAAGTGCGTAGGTAAGTAAACTTTTTTGTTATTGATGACATACTGGCTGGTTGTAAAAAAAAATTTGATTATGTTTTGTTTTTTCATAAAATTCAAATGACTGCGAATTTGTTTGAATTTAAGTGCGTTTTAATTGCTACGTTTAGTCTTGATTTTATAATTTTACCAACCATTTAAATAAAGTTAGCGACAAAATTGAATTGTTAGATATTCTTTACGTCATGAAGCGACGTCATTTGATGGCAGATGAAATGCAAAGAGCTGTATGGATGTTGCAAGCGGGAAGTAATCAATCTCAGGTATCTCGACATTTTGGCATTCATAGAAGTGTTATTTGTCGTCTTTGGCAGCGCTACAATAATACAGGAGAACCCGCTGAACAGCATCCAGTCCGTAAAAGGAGTACAACCACTCGGTAAGACCGGTACATACAACTGACTGCAAGACGCCAGCCGATGTTAACCGCTCGAGAGATAAGTTTGAGGCTACAAATTTTAAGTGGTGTTGATGTAAGTCCTCAAACTGTGCGAAATCGACTGCATGAGTACAGCCTACGAGCTCGACGCCCAATCAGGTGCCCACCGATACGTCACGGGAATCGCGCTCGTCGATATGAATGGTGTAGAGAACGCATAACATGGACCCAGGAACAATGGGATAAAATTATGTTTTCCGATGAGTCGCGATTCGGGTTTAAGCCTGATACAAGAAGGGTGCGAGTGTATCGTCGGCCCGGAAATACTGAAAGGCTCAGGTGCGTTCAGGAAGTTCATCCATACAGCGGCTCAACAGTTATGTTATGGGCGGGTATTATGAAGAACAGGCGAACTGAGCTCGTTTTTGTAAATGGAAACATGAATGCTGAAAATTACATTGAGGATATTCTCAGACCTTATATCTACCCATTTGCACAAACCTTTGGCTTCGATTTTAGGTTAATGCATGACAATGCGCGTTCACATACAGCTCGGCGAACCAGTGAATACTTTGCAACGGAGAACATCCGGGTATTGCCCTGGCCTGCACAATCGCCAGATCTCAACCCCATCGAGCACGCATGGGACATGCTCCAGAGACATGTTTTGAAGGACTTGGACGGAGCGACAACAACCCAACAGCTAAAGAATTTGCTACAATTCCATTGGGAGCGAATACCGCAAGATGACATAAACAGTCTCATTAATTCAATGAATAATCGTTGCCGACAAGTTCTGAATAGCAGAGGAGACCATACTTTGTATTAAATTGTTCTATTCTTTCACAATAAATACATTTTCTTTAGAAATTTCATTTTGTAAGAAAAAAGTTTAGTTTCTTATGTATCTTAGTTTCTACAGTATATTCTAATATTGTTCATTTCTGTTATTAAAAGAACTTATAAAGACAACAGCTGTTATTTTTACATCATAGAACCCTAAAGATATTATTTTAAAAATAAAATACAACGTTATAATGTGAAGAACCATCCTAAAATTTAAATTAGTACATGTTGCTTAGACTTTTTTGATGAGTGTATAATATAATATTGAATGTATTAATAAGTAAAAAAAAATACCTTAGATAAAAGTCTTCGAGCTCGTGACAGTGGTTATTTTAAAATGTAGCTTTTGCCTGCGACTTCACTCGCGCTAATATACGACGTGTATACAAAATCATAATACTAATTAGAATGAGTGTTATGAAGTGTGGATTAGCTTATTACCACTTATCGCTTATAACACATTTACCGATTTTAAGTCGCCTATGATGAATTTTACTGCTTAATCCCTACGGAAAAGCGAAATAATGTATAGTTTAAAGAAAACTCTTAAGTCGCTATATGTGCCCGTAAAAATCACGTCAAAACTGGTTCAGCCATACTCCGATATGAATCCGATACATTTTAAAATACAAAAGAGACGATTAGTGAAATTACAGTTCATTTGAGGCTTAGTCACATTCAAACTACTAAACCTATCATTACAGAACTATGACCATTCGATACGGGATTTTTCGTAGATGGTTCTAGGCTACTTATTTTTTTGCATTTGATTGATCCTTTGCTATTTTTTAAAATCCCAACGTAGCGGAGGGAAATCATCTAGTATTATTTATATGTACAAATGTAAGGCGGAGAAGCCATTTAAATAACAGAAATCTGAAGATCTTCGCAAGTTAGTCAATTAGCCTTTTCATCGTCGATGTATTCAATAATAGTTAATACAATTACAGACATCAACGTCAAGAAACTAATTCTCTGTAAACTATTCCCACGGGAAACGAAACTAGAAATGAGAAAGATGGTACGACCACTTTTTCCTCGAATGTTATAGCCGCCATTAGATATTCAAAACTGGAAATAATTACAGTTAAAATGAAATCGTTAAGTTAAAAAGTTGGAGTAAAAAATATATAATTGCTATGACGATTATAATGCCCGACAAAAACCGCGTGAAAGTGTGCATAAAAATAAATAGCAGTAACCACCTATGTTATGTACGGTCACGCTTCACAGATAAATCAAGTAAATCTATCTATTTTACGCAATAATTCGCGGATTTTTCTTATTCGCCGTGTGTTAATGCATGTAATTTAAAGATATTCATTGTAGCGTGAGAGAATTTTTTTAAATACATTTTTAATGTTGCTTCGAATGGTTATTATTAAGCGTATGACGTGTATATAATGCTTTAGAAATTGAATTATTGTATATTTTTACTGAATCCCGACTGGAATGGACAATTACTACATATGTAAAGTATATATATACATATATATTAAATAAATACTTTACTCGTAAACATATTTCGTGATAGCTTTTCCACGGAGACTTCGCTCGCGTTAACCTCTCTGCTGATTTTTTTTTTAATTTCTGAGACGTACCGATGTATGCATGTACGCTTGGGAAGATATTTGCTATAGCCGCCTTCATTGCCTGGAAGACAGGGACCTGTCAGTATTGTGGGCGCGGGTGGATTATAGGTTCTTGCTGATGTGTTTTGTCCTGGGGACTACAGTATGGAATTCTTCAAGGGAAAGCGAATAGGTTATTGAAGGGTCGGCAACGCGCATGTGACACTTCTGATGTTGCAAGCGTCCATAGGCTGCGGTGACTGCTTATTAACATGAGGCGGCACGCGTGTTTGTTTGCTACCATCATGGTATAAAAAAAGACCCATATCGAAAATGGCGGACCATGTTTTTAACTTTCTACGCATTTAAAAAAAAATATAACTGTACATTACAACATTTATAATTGTTAAAGATTTTTTTTTTATGTTGTAATAAATATGGTACTTTTTTTCAACGTATGCTGTCAACAGTCTGTTCATCATATGTTCTACAATCGTTTATATGGAGCTTAAACCATTATGATTTTGAACAGTCCAAAGGCTAATCTACTTTTAACCTATACCTCGAAAACTGTACTTTTTTTATTAAGGGTACCCCTATAGTCTGAGAAATTGTAAAGGTGTGAAAGCGTAACAAATAAATAAACAAACCAACTTACATTCGAAATTATAATATTAGCTAGGATAGGATATACAAATATGTTTTAGCATGAATCTTGTGAAATACCGTCACAGAGACTCTCTTTTAGTAGTCGTGTTTCGGGAATAGTCAGATTATATCCAGTAAACGAGGCAAGCAGAGCTACGTGTACATGGCAGTGGCAACGGACGTTGGAATGTAGCTTTCTCGGCGACTGCCATTTTTTTAGATTGTACTGTTCTTACTGTAAGGTACAGTGACGTCACACTAACGTGCTACAATAGAACAAGATATAAAGAGGTATAGTTGTATAGTGACAAGGGGACTCAGAACAACAAATATTCTTGCACATTAATATGTTGTTTTTTTTACGATAGAAAGCTTCTCGTTTCATATTTCTAAATATACAACGTTTTTACATATAATATATTGTAATAGTAGTATGTATACACCGTGACTATTTAAAGAGTGACAACCTTCAATCGTGTGATAGTTCATGGTCACATTTAACATATAAAATAATAATATCAAAACAAATACTAATAAACAACAAAGAGAACCGAAGTTAAAATTTGTTTAAGACTCTCAAAAGTATGGGTACAAATTTAAATAAACTTAGGTTGAACGACCGGTGATAAAACCTGCGAGCGGCGTCCCGGATAATAAAACGGATAATAAAACGGACAATAAACCCTTTTGTTTGTTCAAACTTCGAAAAATTATCTTCTATTAATTGGTTCGCTTCACTTTCACTTCACGTTTACTACACCCGACGGTCGTTGACACTGAGCTTTAACATAGACGGGTAGAGGATTGACTATAATTTTTGTATTTTCTAGATAATTAGGTCAAATATTAAGCACTTATTTTTAAATTGATTTAGAACAAGTATCAAATACTGGTGTCCTATAAAAATGTCGCTAACGAGTAACCAGTCACCCACTATAGTAATATTTTGGCGTATATGTCTGTACATGTCCCCATGTCTATAATTCGTGATGTAATATCGATAGGGGGGTCGCAAAAAATATGACATAGCCATTGATATAGGGTTTTTATATATCAATGGACATAGCATAATGAATGGTGGGGGGGAGGGTAAAATTTTGCGTGACGTATGAAAAGCCCCTGATAGAAAGCTACGTTTATTCTAAATAATAAAGTACAGTTGCCTGTATTACACATAATGAATGAATACTATCGGTAATATTGTAATATATGCATATAACAGATGATATAAACTCGATTTTATAGATTATATTACGTATATACAAATCATTTTTGACCTTAACAAACCGGATCGTCTCTCAGACACGAAATACTAGATTTTGCGTTGCATAATCTTAGTCGTGTTAAATACTCGCATCTTATTAGAGCTTCGACCGCTATATTAGATTTAATAAACAATCTTAACACACGAGTTAAGTTTACAAAGGAATCACGCACTGTTCGTGCTCAGTGCTTATTGCAATGGTTGTTTATGTCCTACTTGATATATTACTTGACTAATGTTTTAAATGTCGATCCAAAATTATTAATTCGAATCACGATCTTCATACCAAATGCATAACTAGAAGATAGCTTCTTAAACATAATAAAGATATAATAAATATAAATCAGATATGCAATACTTGTATAAAATGAACTTTTCTTTCGCAAAAATTACTCTAAAGCCAGTAATTGAAATAGAAATTGGAGAATAACATTTCTTTCTTGGCTTTTTGTATTATTTTGGCGGCAATTCAAAATTTAATCTGAATTTTATTTTGTTCAAAATGGGCAAAAATAAAAGTTATGACGCGTCAACTAGGCAAATAATTGTTAATTTACATATAGATCATAAATGGGCGTACAGAAGAAAAGCTGAGCATTTAAATTGTTCTGATAAGAAAGTTTTTAATGCAATTAATCATTATAAAACGCATGGAACTGTTGAAAATGTTCTTAGAAAGGCTCGGCCAAGAAAAACCTCTCCCAGATAAGATACGCTAATCGTTCGTGTTGCTAAAAAAGACCCAATTAAAGGCTCCGATAAGATTAAAACTTAAGTTTTTTCGCTGATGACCCGAGAAACATCTCGTCAAGACTGATACGCCGAAGATTAGCGGAAGCTAAATTGTTTGGAAAAAAATCTCTCGAAAGGTACCGCTTCTTACCAAGCAACACTGAGAGAAGCGATTAATATTTGCTAAAAAATATGTTATTTGGACGGTACGAGAATGGAAAAAAGTGTTATTTTCAGATGAGTCAAAAACAAAATGATAAATTCCGATGGAAAGGGCTATGTTAGACGTCCTGTAAACAATGCTTTTAATTATAAATACACAAGGAGTATAGCCAAGCACGGTGGCGGTAACATTAAAGTTTGGGGGTGTTTTTCCGGATGTGGAGTTGGACCCGTTCAGAAGATTGAAGGTACAATGGATTAATGGCAATACAAAAATATCTTAGAGCACACAATGATTCCCTATTCGGACGATCATTTGCCTGTAACCTGGATCTTTCAGCATGACAATGACCCTAAATACACGGCCAATAGCGTCAAATGTTTCCTTAGCGAACAGCGTATATCCGTTTTAGACTGGCCAGCAAATAGTCTGGATTTAAACCCGATAGAAAATCTTTGGTATACTATTAAAAAGAAAGTCTCAAACAAACATAACACCAGTCAAAACGAACTATATGAAGCATTTGTTGAAGCATGGAAATCAATCCCCCTAGAAAAATGTATGAAATTGATTGAATCAATGCGACGTTGTTGCAGTGCTGTTATTGAAAATAAGGGATACGCCACTAAATAATAATTATAACTATTGGTAGGCTGTGGATGGTAGCTATTTCGTAAATAACAATACTAATTACTAATACTTAAAAAAATATTGTTTTTTATACATGTTTGTTGTTGTTTCGAATCAGTTGACCATTATTGTTCATACCTTAAAACTGATTTAAATGTTTGTCCGTAATGTAATATTGAAACTGCACTTGTGTAGTGAGATTTATATCGTTTTTCTAATAAATGATAAATCGTTGAACATATTGTTGTGCTATTTATTGCTTAATTTCAAAATACAAACGATTGCGGTGAAGTATCTTACATAATGTCAAGGACCGTTGGCAGTGTTTCCAATTATATTGTCAAATCTATCATTTTAAGTTAATTATAATTACAGTAATGCTTAAATATACCAAAAAAAATCGACTGGTTTATCTAGCTGAATATACTCATAGATTCGATGACCGCAGGTTCGGAACTCCGCGTGTGTGAAGGAGAACATTGTAAGGAAACCTGAAAAATATGCTATATATTCTTGTAGTACCTACGTATGTGGGAAAAATATTAGAAATGTAGATTTCTCTGTAATTAACATCGCCAATACGTCGTGTAGGTTCGCGTGGTTATAATATCTTCGGGAAAAGGTATTCGGTCTAGCCGTAGGATTTTTACAAGCTGGCATTATTATTACAACTGTCGTTCGTCTAGTGCTCGAAATTCAATTTAATATCTTTTAAACAATGAACGTTACTGACGTTCTTTTGTCAACGTCAACACCATTATATAGCTATATATATAAACAGACATAGACAACGCAGTTAAAGACTTCGTCCTCGTCTGTTCCTCAACCGAATTTCTATTATATGTTTTTGTTTAACAAACATCGAAAAGCTTTAGTGTTATTAATAACAATATTTGGAAAGGATTTTTTTCCTCAATATTGAGACTTTTTGATTTTTTTTTTGTTCGATTACATCAATAGTGACCGTGTATGTGTACATTATTACGCAATAATTTTCGTTTTATTGAAATACATATTATTTATGTGTTTTTTTTTACATGTATACCTATATTTACTTCTTTAGTGATAATCTCTGGTTAGAGCGAATGTTTGACCACAATATGTTCGACTTTACGACTTTCATATTCAGTATGAACGTAAACAATGAGTAAGTATTTTATTCAGAGTAGGTATTCTTCTTTTTTTCTGCACTTCTACTAATAACTTTTTACCTATGCCAGATCTCATAGTCCTCCGTGCGCGTAATGTGTTTAAATGGTACAACATTTTTCTTCACGTATTACTTAGATAAAATATTACTTATTTAATCAATATAAAATGTCAATTAATAAAGATAATGTTCGTAGCAGGTACGTTTTACTTTTTTAATTTTATGTTTTTAAACAATTGCCTTCGTTATTTTTGACCTTGTGACCGCTCTATAGAATAATGAGTAATCGGATTGTCCCGACAACGAACAACTATAATAATAAATATTAATTATACATTTTAATACAGAACCGAGTTCAATGATAAGCTCATGTTATTATAGATCGCTATTTTATAATCAATCAATTAGTTTAATAATATATAAGAGATACTTATGGATATACGACCTGGTAAAGATAAGGTTTCTGATCTCATATGTTATTAATACAATATTTAATTATGTCGATCGACGCAGGATCGATCCTCACAACAAGCCTTATCTTTAGGTGAAAGAAGTCACCGCGATGAAACATAGTAAGATGGTAGTCATTTTCTACTGCCCTAATTTGTAAATGACTAACTTTTTTTCATACTTTATTTAAGTTTTAGTTACCGTTTGACCACAATCTCGCCCGATAATAAATGTCGATGTGGTCCAATATGGTAAATACGTCAATCCTACAATAACTTACTGGCGAGAAATATTCAACTGGAGGGTGGTAATATAACCAAGCGGGCTTCGAAAAACCCTTTTTTTACATGGGGAGATTCCTAACAGATGCTCATCCTGTCGGGCAGCTGAGGATGAGTTATGTCCGATTTGCACGGACTAAAACCCCATGGTGCCTTCATATACCTTTTAGATGGGGGAGCAGGGACTGCTGGTTGGCACTGCGTCTGCTCCCCCGACAGGTGTAAGCCCTTCAAGAGGCTCTGACTGCGATCTGAGGGGTCCAAGATTGTAGACCCCTCAAAGGGGGAGTGGGTGGTAGACCCCCCTGACGAACTGTGGGAGTCACATCGGCACAATGCGCTTCCACCACATGGGCCTGTGCAAAAATCGAAAAGCCCTACTATTATGCAGTAGTTTTTATCATATTTTCCTTCATCGCAAGCTTCTGTACATTCGCAAGGACTCGAACCTACGTTCGTCGACGCGGTGACCGAACACGCTAATCACTAAGCCATCACTATAAACTACTATCAAGCTAAAAATCTGTCACGAAACACCTGTAAGCGTGTTCCGGTTGTTAGACTATGAGAGACAGCTTGTCATCATCTCGGACCACTTGGTCACTAAACATAAGGTAAGACTGTAAACTCGTAACGGTAAAATCCATAAAAAAATAGAAATAAAAACATGAAAGAAAAAGTCTGTATCCGCCTGACTCATGAAAGTAAACCCCAAAACTACTAAAGGTAAAAATTCGAAATTTTATTAGTCTCTTTTATGACATAAGACTTCGCTATAAGATATAACACCAACGAATGGCGTATACAACTTTTGTACAAGAATTTAAAACCTCCAACTATGGCAACTTTAGAAATTTTAAACGTTACACTTAATAATTTAAATTTTACAACTTTCTATTATATAAATGGGTATACTTATTTCTTATTACCTATTTAAAAAAGGAAACCAACAGATTAGTAACGGAATTTGACATGTAATAGTTAGTATAGTATTTTTCTGAAGTGTAACTTCTTATGGGAGGGGTTTCAATTTGTGGGGGTAAATACTGTATATATCGGGTAGAGTGTTGAAAATACCGGTTCACGACCAATGCCCCAGGTTAAGCAACGTCGAGCGCGGTCACTATTTAGATGGGTGACCGGTTGGAAACACTGCGTGTCGTTGACTTTTTGTTACATTTTTTTCTAATTAAAATGTTTCCCTGCAATACAAAAGGTCACTTCTATAATATGTATTTACGATACATCCTGTTTTATTTTTATCAACCACAGAACAATCGAATGACACTTCTTATCAAAAACGATTTATCCTTAATTAAATATTAGATTAATCTATGTATGAATACATAAAAATATAGTTGGTATATACTATACATCTGATTCTTTGACTCCAACACCGCTTAGCCCAACACTATGAAAGCTTTACTGAGAAGAATTTCACGTGATCCATTTTACTATATGATTCACCACCAGGTGACGTTAGGATATATTTTATTTTTATTAAGTTTAATATCATGTTTGTATGTTTTACGTAGATAAATTTATCTGTTAAACTATGTAAATAAAAAAAAATCACAACAGCGCGCGACGTCGCGGTCGTTTGCTAGTTTAATATAAATAATGTCTAATATCATTAACTAAAATTATCACAAAACGGCGCCAATAACACCCTAGATAAACTTCAAAATTAACTACATATTAATTTACTTCGTTAAAGTAAATACAATAAAGTGAATTTTAATCTATTATGTAATTAACGAGAAACACAATAACAAACGTCACCGGCAATGATTCATTAGAGAACAGTAATCGAAATCAGAGTTCTAATTACCGTGGTATTGGATTGCATAGGTATTTGTTTTGTTTGGTTGCTCGCGTACGAACCAGTCGAGTGTGACCGGCTATAATATCCTTTTTCCGAATCACGTACAGAGAGAGATATTATTCTATTTTGTTAACTGCTACATCGTATTCAAACTGTGGGCTTGAAATTATTCGCAGGATCGCGTTCTGAGAATTTTAAAAGGTTTCTGGTAATTCCATTCTCTTTAATGTCAGTTGTTTTATGATTACACTAGCTAGTGTTCGCAACTTCTCCCTCGTAAAAATGGTTTTATTAATTTATAAGAACTGTGTATGTTGATGATGTATTGTGGGATGCATTGATTTCTTTATTTATTTGTAAATATGGATAATGCAGCAGTTAACAGTCTGGTGAATAATATAATAACAATAATGAAAAGGAGTAAACTAGACCAAAAAAAAACTACTTATAGTTATGTCATTAGTATCTTATCCCTATATATTTTTGCTAATTTTAATTTATCTTTACTCAAGTTTGTGCTCAAAATGTAATAATACGATGCTCTGGAAAGTCACATATATGAGTAAAAGTCTTCATCAAAATCGGTTCAACCGTTTCAGAGATTAATCCGTAAAAACTACAATTTAATTTCTATGTGGACAGTCACGTACATCCTTGTTTGAAATTGTGGGCCATCTTCTATCACAAAGATGCACGTATCTATCAGAAAGTTCTAAATATTTAATGAAATGAATATAGAAAATAATACAGATACAAAGATATTTATTGATTTTAAAAAACCTTTTATTTCATGTCTTTTTTAACTTCGTAAGTCCCTAACGTTAATTACTATGTCCCTTTCAAAATTCACATTACACTTACAATACTGATTTTGACGTAAATATCGTTCTTTTATACTTTACAAATGCATATTCCTTCGGCATCATTTCAATGCAAAGATAATTTGCAATGGGCTATTATTATCGGCTAACAGGACTCAGTCGACTCCCCGAGGGGAATCCCCTTTTTGCCGCTACCAGTCATATATACCGTTTATCGTTTAAATTATTCATATCCTTCCAGTTCTTATACGCGTTCTGCATCTTGATTTTTTAATGCTTAAGTGTTTTAAGTTATGAAGGGGGAATTTTAGCTTGACAGCAAACGGAATTTCTACAGCCAGCGTTTATAATATATTATACCAAACTATCGAGAAGTTTGCTCCAGGTATGCCCTCTTAAGAGAAAGAAAGAGTTTCTGTTTATAAGCAAAATAAATGTACTTATAAATACATTAGCCATCATATGCGTCTTCAATGCCGTTAATTACAAGATAAAATTTAATAATAATAAAATAAACCATGTCACTCAGGAAGAATATACAATGTCAGTGGAAAAATGTTGAAAATCAGATCATTTCATTACCAAATATTACCTCTTATACACAAAAGAAACTTCACTTCTTTATGTAAATAGTATCCTACCTAATATTTTAAGAGTGAACCTGAGTTTTGTTTGTTACGCTTATACACTTTAATTACTCAACCGATCATAATGAAACACTGTCCATGTTGGCAAAGGTACAAGAAAAGAACATAGACTACCTAAAAAAAACAAAACACTGTTCCCAAGAGATCCCCCGAGAGGTTAAATCTAAATTAATGCAAGAGAAGTTTCGAACAAAAACTAGTTCTCAATACAAGCCTAAAATATTGGTTTGTACGAAATCATTTCAGGAAATCTGATACTTAAAACACAGCACAAATATAATTATTTGTTAAACATAATTCTGAACTCAAAAATATATCGGTTCGTGAAATGTAATATGTATTAATTTGTTATAGTAACTTTGAAATTCCTGCGAACGTGGTGTGATATTGTATTAAAAAAATAAACATAACATAATAAAAGTAAGGCATTCACGTCTTTACAATTCTCGTCTGGAGTACAACTCCATAAATCTAGATTACATAAAATTAAGTGTTGCCCAAGAGCAGAAGATAGTACGATAATGGAAATTATTAAATGTTGGTCTTAAAAGGCAAACATCACATTATGTGCTAGTCAAATACTTAGCAAAACAACGACAACGTTCCCTACGTATACATAATACCAAATCTTCCTACGAATAAGTCTATAGAAAAGAGTACAGATTACAGTTTAGATTATGGCTGGCAGATATCTGAATTTGCTATTTTAAGGCCGATATTTAACATTTTTTATTATTGCTTTGCTTTTGCGATACATGTAATTGCAGCGTGTATGTTTAATGATTTTCATTGGTCTCTAATCGTCATAATATCCCAATTACCTTATTTATAAATAGTCATGAAGCTGTGTTAGATAATTTAGTTTGTTTTTATTATAGCGTTTATTTTAGAGTTGGATATAATACATGAAAAAAACCCACTATACATGTAATATAATGTACGGGGATATCTGTTGTAACTTAAAATATTAACATTTAGTTATATACAAAAAAAAATTTACTCGAAGAATAATTTAGAAAATATTCGTATATTTCTGAAATATACTATAGATCCTTATGAATATTATAAAGGTGTATGTGAGTTTGTTTATTTGTTACGCTTTCTACTGAACCGATGATCATGAAATTTTCCATTCACGTGGTCAAGGGTACAGAAAATGACATAGGGCATCTCTCATCTAAAAAAGCACTACTCTGGAGGAATTCGTCAAATCTACAGTAAGATGAGCGAAATCGCAAACAAAAACTAGTGTCATATAAATCATCATCATCCCACCTAAGTAGGGTTAACACAACATGTTTTCCTTTTCTACTCTCCCATGACAGATGTCATCTCAGTATTCACACATATCATTTTTCACACAGTCCTTCCATACCTCTTTCCGTCTTCCTCTACTCGTATGTATATCTGTCCACCATCATACTCAAAACCTTTCTAGTTACATGGTTTTCATAAATAAATCCTCCCTGGCAATAATTGTAAGACACTATCGGTATAGACTAGCTAATTAAAATAATGGTTAAAATAGCGTAATCAATTAATTTAAGCCCTACACAAATGATACTACCTCGTTAAAAAAAAAATACCGAAAACTATAAAGTTTCGTAGGCTATTTATTTATTAAATGAACTCTTCTTTACGCACGCTTGACTTGCGGATTAAGCTGGTGAATGCGTGACAAGAGCGTTACAAAACGTGTGATCGGGCGATGCGAACGGAAGTTGAGAGGGAGATAGAAGTTAGTGATGATAGAAAGAGAGAGTTACCTTTCGATTAACGATTAATATATGTCTATACATGTATATACCATTATACATATATACATACATATAGATGGAGCTAAAAAAGTTTTACTTCAGTCGTTTGGTCTAAAGCACAATCGTTTTTTATTACACGACAGACAACTGACTCCCTTTAAAAACTTAATCAACTCGGTGCCAAGTTTTTATTTTATAAAGTTTTGATGAGTCATATAAGTATTCAAAATCAGTGATTATCTTTAAACCGTTCAGTTGTTAGGTCGGGTTGTGTGGTTTTTCCGCACCTGCGCGAGGCGCTCGGCGATCGCCGACAGACCGGAACACTTTCCAGTAATGATTTCAACACGCTCATGTTACAGGAATATCAAATCACCGGTGAGTAACACTCAGCGAAAGAGTACGAGTAAGATGTTAACGATACTAAGAATTAGGTTACATCAACAAGAAGTAAAAGCTATAACCAGACATACCATTCCTTGATGTTTTCCTTAGCAAAAACTATAAACTATTTTATTTCATAACAACTATGTTTTTTTATCGGGAATAATCTTGAACTATCTTCTTTTATTACTAATTAACCTATATACCTAATACAGATTTTAAGTTCTTACCACCATTAATATTTTATTTCCTTTTTAGTTTCATCTTTTGGCAACAAGTCTTCTAGTAGATTATTACTGCCATTGTATGATATTACAAGTTTATTGTGATCATTTCAATCAAATATTACAAAATATAGAGTTAAAAAACACAAGATTATGAATAAAAATTAAAATCCACTACATGAAATTGCAATAACCCGCCAAAAACTCCCCGTTACATTTTTATTATTACTGTACTTATAGCCACTGCGGAAAAACCTAGATGATTCCCTAAAAGTTTATTTAGGAATTTTAGAATTTAAGAATTTATCCTTCAGTAAAAAGCGCATCAAAATCGGTTAAGCTGTTTTTGGGATTAGCCGAGACAAACCACAAACACTTCCGTTTCTTTTATTTCTATAGATTTAACGTAAAGTTGCTGTGAATTATATAGAAATACTAGCGGTCCCTGCGGACATTGTCCTGCTTTGATAATTTAAAAAAAACCTAAAAACCAACCGCAGCGCCACCTACCGGGGCCAATTGTGAATCTAAACCATTCTCGGATCCATTGGAACACACATACAAAATTTCATCAAAATCGGTCCCGCCGTTTAGGAGGAGTTCAGTGACATACACACGTACAGTTGAAATTTATATATAAAGATTAGCGGGCTCGGTGAACGTTGTCCTGCCTTGATAATAAAAAAAAATCTAAAATCAACCGCAGCGCCACCTACCGGGTACAATTGTGAATCTAAACCTTTCTCGGATCCACTGGAACACGCATACAAGATTTTATCAAAATCGGTCCAGCCGTTTAGGAGGAGTTCAGTGACATACACACGTACAGAAGAAATTTATATATAAAGATAAAGATTAGATAATACATAATACGAATGATTCTACAAAATCTTATAAATTAATCTAATCATGGGTTACATCCCATAACGCATTCAATGGCAAATATTTTAACACCACGACAGAAAAAAATAAGAAAAGTATACATTTTATAGCTTACGCCATATATTCATAGATGGCGTTAACCGTCAAAATGGTTAGAAAATAGATTAAAAATATTTTTATACACATTACGCAATTTCTGTGAGGACGTGATATTCTGTGTTGTTCAAAGAGTGATATCACCAGCGGACATTAATAATGCAACATCGGCCTTGAATTTCTGAGTCGTAACCACCATATTATTTTCTTTGTTTGAACTATAATAACCTACGTATTTGTACGGACGATATTCTATAATTATGATATACCCCAAAACACTAAAGAACAATAAACATTAAAGAAAAACTATAAGTACGTACATAAAATAAAAAAATGCAAATTAATTACGTCATTACTTAAACCGAGAAGCGATTCTCATAATTTGCGTTACTCTTTCAAGTTCAAAGCTGTTCTTATTTATTTATAATAATTAGCGATGCGATTCAGACAACATTGGGCAATTAACGTCGAAAATGTGTCGCATTATCTCACTGTTATTAAAAGTATTACGTGCAATCTTAGATTAATAAAGCGATTTTTAGGTCCATTACTATAATTCATGTTGATGTTAAAAGCGATAAACAGTTATATACATACAATTTGATATATATCAGATCTTGCAAAATGTTGGCACTCTAAGAGGGATTATGAACTAAGTCAAATTAAACATGATATTACCTAATAAGAAATAATCTACTTCATTAATCAAAACATTTCGATTACTATTTACTAAATCGACTACTCAAATATCTAAAGCCATTAAAACGTTCTACATTTTATTGTACACAAGAATAAAAATAGAATAGCGGATATAAGGTAGAATATAAAAAATGCCAGCTAACAGAAGCAGCTGGTTTCACTAAATTTTATTTTTAAAATTTTGAATTACTTCCAACGCAATTAGGTAAGTGTAAACAAAACAATGTACACGGCGTTCAAAGTTCGGGCCTTATCGGTAATGCTCGGTTCTCCTCGGGCAACCAACCTACCCTACCCTAACCACGGTCCCGAAACGTCGCGACGGGCCACATACCCGCCCACTTTATGACTTCTAACCCAAACTTTATATGATAATCAATACGATCCTAAAAGTCGCAACGTGGTGATGTATACCCCATAAACTTTCTTGTATAAATCTATACTAATATTATAAATCTGGAGGGTTTGTTTGTTTGTTTGTTTTGTTGGTTGAACGCGCTGATCTCAGTTACTTACAGTACTTTCAGTGTTAGATAGCTCATTTATCGAGGAAGGCTATAGGCTATATATCATCACGCTAAGGCCAATAGGCCTCACATGAATGAATGAACCAACATCAATGAAGAATATTTCTAAATCGGGTTTTTTTCCCTTTTGAGAGCTTCCGCTGTATGAGCGATAGCCCAAAGTAACTATTCCACACGGACGAAGTTGCGGACAAAAGATAGCAGGCTATAAAATTATTGAATCATTTTTGAAATCAAACTGGTAGTTAAACTTTTTTGAGTTTTATAGTATGAGACTTTAATATTTTACCCGCGGCTCCACTCGCATTAATGTATATTTAATGTTTCCCTCGGGAACGGTATTTATTTTAAATGAAAAGTATCCTATATCTTTATACTTCTGACAACGTATATACAAAATTTTATGATCTATAGATTTGTTAAGACGTCAATTGGTTATACACATACAAACTGACATTCCTATTTAGAAGTATTAGTTAGAATTAGGATTGTATAGATATGGATCGAATTAGCATTTTATGAACTTTAAATTTAAAATAAATCTTACAATGGTATATCATGATAATGAATAAAAATCAACTATGTGGAATACATTATTTTAACATAACGTTAACTGATCGTAACGTTAAAGAACATTTACGATCAAAACCGGTTTTTCTGTTTGTAGTAATACTCGTAGAATTCAATGCAATATCGGTAATTTTAAGAACGATGTTTGTTACTTGCATCCTATTTACATATAATTTCCTTCCAATATTCGTTAGAACTCAGGTGTACATAAATATTGTTGTCAGATAAAAATATTGGTCTCATTAATTATAGTATCGAAATTAATTAACAGAAATTAATTGAAATATTAACATAAATTTAATTTTAAACCAAAAACAGCATAAAACATAATTGTATTAATGATGAATTAGTGAAATAAAACTTTTTGTTCTATTTTCTATGTGTATTTCTATTAAATAATGTAATTCTACACTAAAAGTAACAATAGGTATTTATAAATAGCACCTGTTTTGCTTATAAGTATAACACCTGTACGACAAAATCAATTTTTGAGGGTACAACAAATAAGCTACTTTAAAAATTACACCTTAAATTCTTTGCCATAAATAGATTTCAGTCCGATTTAAGCAAATGTTCCCTGATATGGAAAAATATTAAAATGAAAAATAATAGACACATCACTTCAAATATGAGGCCTTGAAAGTAGCACGATGGCACACCTACATATTGGAATTCTTAATCCACTTTATATTATTTGGAACTACGTAACACTTCGCTCTGATTTTGTTTAACATTCATATTTAATCTAACAAAAACAAATTTAAAAACATATATCATACTTATTTTAAAAAAATTAGTTTAATTTATGATACATATCAATTTATCGAATATATTCATTCACGTATAAGAAACCCTGCGATATTAATTCCATAAGTGGTTTCAATGTGTTAAAAAGCATAAATAAAAGTTTAAGATGAAATATTTGACGTTTTATTATAGGAATAACAAAAAATAATTTGTAGACTGTTCACGTGCTGCCAATTTAAATGTTACACCTGCTAAATTTCTAATTTAATAAGTATCAGTTGATATAGAGTATAATTAATAGCATGATATGTATAAGTGAACTCTAGTTAATAGCATATACTTATATTATAATAACAGAGAAGTAATAAAAAAATAGTTCCGTCCGTCCCTACTAACTACCTACCCTGCAGTACATGCTTAGCCGCCATTTTGACACTGAAATGTCAGTCAAGTGAATTGATCGATGCGACACTAACAAAAAGTTTAGAAAGTAACAACAGATCGAGGGAAATTCACAGTTACGCGAAATGCGGAATTTAAAGTTAACGTATTTATTTCTTGATATAGATATATCGTGATAACAGAATTACGAATTGTACGAGAATAAGAGATAAATAATTTCATTTATAATGCCAATTATAAAACGATTTCACTACTTATAAAACAGATGCAATACGATAAGAATACTTTAGTAGTTTAGTCGCCATTTTGTACTACTTAACAGTGGTTAAGTACATTTATGCTATTAGCTAATGTAATAGACAATTTAGTATTTTAAACTTCCCCATATTGATTTTATTACAGTATAACAAACATAGGTACCTAACCAAACAATTTTGATACAATCACATAGAAAACTAGAAATTGAGTATGTGTCTTATGAAATATACGAATGTTGGATCGAAACGTTTTCTATGCGTGTAATACATTTAATCTCTTAGGTGCGTAAAAGATATTAATTTATACTGACGTAACTATTCAATATGAAATATATTTATTTGTACTAATAAGCATTATTTATGAATATAGGCGTACAACTGCAGCGGTATTCATAACATTCATCGAGAAAAGAGAACAGGTAATCATATCAGTCCAAGACGTAATACAGGTTTCAAACGCTAAGATACTTGCATAACCAATAACTTATTTTAATATATCCACTATCCTGGTAAGAACATTCGAAACATCATCTATTGAATCACTCTGAATGCTATTATGTAAATGTGTAAAGTGTTGTAAACATACTCTAGGTACTTTCAACATTCAAAATTAAATTGGGTTTGCATATTATCAATACTAAGTGACAGTATTATAAATAATGTTCTATAAATGTATTACAAATTCTTAAAAGGCAATCTATATCATAAACTAACACGCTATGCCATTTGTCTTGCCACGTCGCGAGTCGTGACGGGATGCGAATAAGGTCAGTGAGGTAACGGGACTAGTGAATTGGAGGAAATCAAGCTGGGGGTAATCTATTGTTATCGTGCATCGATCAACGTCATGGCCACGTGATATATCGAAACTGTATTATATTTTTAGAACCTGTTTATCGTTTTTTATTGCCGTTATTAGTAAATATATATATATATATATATATATATATAGTTTAGATTCATTTAAAACGATGATGGAGGTGATGAGTTCGGACTCTGCATTGAATCTCTGCGTAGGTCTAAATCGTAAAATGAGTTTGAGCTCTCCGTGAAAGAAAACGTTGTGACGTCATAAAACCATAGCATAGTGGCGAACATTTCCCGATACTTGCCCTCCTTCAAGTTGAAATGCACCGTTAACCTTTTATAAGTGTAGGTAAGCATAAATGCATCGTTAGCTGCACCCTCCAAAGAAGTCATGAAAATAGGCATAAGTTACCAGACTACTACCTTAAATAACACTTGTCTATACATATAATAAGAATGTACATGTAACGTGTATGTACTTTTTCGATTTTAGTGAAAAGAATTGTTGGTGTCTAGAAATAAAAAAAAGAATACATTTCATTCATTTTTAGAAATGTCTGTCTGTCTGTCTGTTTGTATGAACACGGATCACTCCTAAAGTACTGGGTTCACAATATAACCTCACCAAGAATATCATAAAACATATCCTCGAGAGTAGCTTAGTCTTTGTTTCATTAAAAAGGGTCCACTCTATCAAAAGTTATTGTAATTTGAATGAGTGAGTTAAGTACGAGAGAAGAGTAGTAATCTATACTAATATTATAAAGCTGGAAGGTTTCTTTGGTTAAACGCCCTAATATCAGGAACTACTGGCCCAACTTTACTTGGCATTTATCAAAACAGGCTATAGGTTATATATCACCACGCTAAGACCAATAGGAGCGGAGCACATATGGAGAATGTTTCAAAATCGGGGCTTTTTCCTGTTGAGAGCTTCCGCTGCGTGTTGGCGTTAGCCCAAAGTAACTATTCCACGCGGACAGAAGCTAGTATAATAATAAAATAATAACGAACAAACAACAATATGAGAACATACGAAATTGTGTAGAAAATTTATTGGGACATAAATTAACGTGATTAGTGAAATACCAAAAATAGTACATAGATTCGAACACATTCAATTTACGATTCACGTCTGTCTGTCTGTTCGCTATAAACTCAAATACAAATAAACGGTTTTTCGTACAGTTTTCACCAGTAGATAAAGTGATTCATGAGGAAGAGGCGGGATAACATCCGCTGGGCCCGCTAGTTTATTATAATCTAAACATACTACACACAAAGACTGCAGAATATAAGATGAATTTTCAAACAAGGGTTTTATCACATTTTAATCTACTTTTAAGTGAGATAAAGTTATACGAGTACGTAAGGGGTTTCATTATTAACTTTACCTATTTACTAAAATAGAACAATTCTAAGTTACGTGACAGAATTACGAATACTTTACCTTCTTTAAATTTGTTGCTTTCTCACAGAGGGTGCTTGCTGTTCGCGTGCACGATTTAAATTTCAACGAGCCGAATGAAGTTTCGTTCGGTTCAAACAAAATTTGAAAGTACATTAAAATTGTCTATGGTAAAAAGTAATAATGCTTATATTACCATTATTACATCGGAACTTTTTTTCCAATCTTTTTTAAATCAGAGAAGAATTGGTACCGCGACTCAAGAACTAGTCCACGTCATGTACGCTCCATGGTGAAAGTGAGTTACCAACAAAAGGTTACAATTCGGCGTAAAACAATGCCGTAAACACTTTTTCCAACTCACGGTGAATTTTACTACCGATCGTTCTGTGAAAAGAGATGACGAAACAACAATCCTTGACACGTAGGGAAATTGCTCAGCATAATAATTACTGCCGCTTTTTATAGGTGCTTTTTGCTAATTGCCAATTTAAGAATATTTTACTTTATTAGGTTTACGTTCTCTGAATCGGAGAATCATGAAATTACAAACATTATGTATACTTATCGTTGTTTACTTGGAATAAGTTTCTCTTTTTTAAATTGGTGTTGAATTTTCAAGGGAAATCGAAATACGATCGAGGGTATAAGTATATTTAGGAAATTTTTACTTAGAATCAGAGCTCGCCGCTGTAGTATATACCAATATATTTATGTAGGCATATATCAATTTAACCGTCATTGTCTAAACTTTAAGTAGTTGAAGTTGGGGTAGAGTGCGAAAACCAATTAGACTTGAACCCAGAAAATAATGTTCCACTTACAGCAAAATCATAATCAATAAAGGTTTTATACTTCTTTAATTGTGTTAAATGTTGTTTATATAAGATTGATTATTATTAATCTCAAAGACTCTAATTTTCTAATACTTTTATCATTCAACTGGTAATCAAACTTTATATCCATCTTTATATATATAATTCTTCTGTCCGTGTCTATGTGACCGAACTTCTTCTAAACAGCTGGACAGATTTTAATGAATTTTTTTTGTGTGTTTTCAAGTGGGTTCAAGAATGGTTTAGATTCACAATTTGCATCTGGTAGGTGGCGCTGCGGTTGACTTTTCGGATTTTATTTATTACGAAAGCAGGTCAACGTCCGCTGAAGCCGCTAGTATTTTATAAGTTACTAATACATTATATATAAACCGATGCTGGTAGGCAGTATACAACAATTTTATTCGATTAGACTGTAGCTACCACAAATCAAATACAACACCTTCTATAATGGCACTCAAGTTTTAGGTTCTGGAATCATCTGGTGAATATCCAGTACCCAAATGAGGTGATACCGATCGGTACGGAACCCGGCTTAGAATTATTATAATAAGTAAATTGTATAACTGTATCGTAAGGTGAAGGCTTATTAAAACAGTTCTACTCGAAGCCGAAGGTCGTATTGAAAACCGGTAAATAGTGTTACGATACAACAGGAATTACTTTTGCTTTTTGTTTATGTCGTACTTATACCGTTGCAAAAACAATACACAACGTTTACTTTTAAAAACTGGATTTTGCATTGTTTTTGTTACAGCAGGAACTGCTAACTGATATCACTGTTGATATGCGGTTAATAGTAATCTGTGGAATGTATAGCAAAGATAAAGTAGTTTTAATGCAGTTTTCGTCAATAAGTAATATGTCGATGTAAGCATAATAAACCCTCATGCGTTATCTGTAACACGGCCGGTTTCTAGTATAGACCATACTAGAAAATTTGAATTTGGAGCTTCGGAATTCGTTATGATTGGTTACTTGACAATTCTATTAAAATCCCGCAAAGAGTTTATTCTTTGAACGTAAAATCATAAACTTCGAAAATACAAACGTCAAAACTTAGAGCTTGAATTGATGATAACTACAACGACAACGTAGGTTCAAATCATAAAAGTTGCCATACACCATTATTTATGTGAACGTGAAATGTCATAGATTAGTACCTTACTATGTACTTTTAAAACAAGACACTGGCAGATGCGTCAGTCACGCCTTGCCATAATTAAGAAAAAAAAAAAAGTTGCCATAGTTTTTGTTGACGGAAAACATAGTATGGTGGTAGACTTTTCGTATGCTCGTCTAGTTACCTACTACCGTTATGTCGAAAGGTTGTCGTCATACATCTGAAGGTTTGATCTGATAGCTACACTTGAAGAAGAGGCCTACTCTACGTTTAATATTACCTCCACAGATCCATTTATTATTAAAATATCAGGTATTAATTGGTAATACATTATCATCGATCGCTAAACGAATACAGTGTAAACTCTTTATAATGAATTTCAAGAGACCGAGCATTTTTTTTCGTTATAGTTTTCGTTATATGGAGGAATGAGAACAAATAAATGGTTTTGTGGTAAACCAACCAAATTGAACTAATTTCTACGTTATAGAAAGTTTTTCGTTATAACGAATGACGGTATAAAGAGTCTAGACTGTATTTCAGAGAAAACAGTTTCCGTTATCGTTATCGTGGTGTCATTCTTCATTCCTTGCTAATAATTATAAGTGCAAATGTCTATTTGTTTGTTACACTTTTACGCTTTAACTATTGAACCGGTCATCATGACATGACAGCATCACGACATTCTCAGGAGTACAGAATAGAACACATGGGTAATTTTTATCCAGATAAAGTTATCGAGGGATATGTCAAATCTGCATAAACGCGGGCGAAGCCGCGAATATAGACTAGTAAAAGAATAAAAGTTTATATGCATATCCTATTAGATTTACAGTTAGAAGACATAATACGTAAGTATATATTCCGTTACGAATAAATGATGCAAGTTTTATTGCTTTTAAACTAATTGAGATTGCAATTGCAATTTTATTGAAGTATTGAATTGTTATGAGCATTGAAGTTATATGAAATTTGAAATGTTTTGACATAAAGAGTGATAATTTAAAACCTCAGGTATAATTAAATAAATTAAAAAGTTTCAATAGTTGACTTCATCTCGTAATTGTTATATTAAAGTATATTTAGTTAATATACTAAATAATAAAGTTATTTTTAAAGTGTAGGGTTAAATAGACATACATAAGTCTAAATAAATAATTGTTATATAGGACTGCGTTATTTTTTTTTATATTTAATAGATAGTGAAGATAGTATACACCGTAATTCTATACAAGAGAATGGCTCTCAAATGTATTTCGCTGTACATAACACTATTTTTACTTAATTCCTTCTCATGGTTAAACTGTTTTCTTAATAGTAGGTATTGTGGATATTACATATATGTATATGATATTACTTATGTAGGATGTTACGTACTGAAAATTTGCAAAAGGAAAAATATAAAGAAGAACTTCGTCATTTCTTAATGTTTCGATAAATCTCGTGTAATTATTTAAACACTGCAAAATTCGAAATCTGGCCAGTGGTCGTAAAACACGAATTCCGTAATTTGACCGCAGAAGTAGTTTTTTAATGCGGGTGAAACCGCATTTGAAAGCTAGTTTTATTATGGCAATTAATTTCATATAAAATATAACCACAATACGTAAATGGACTATAATAATAATATGTAGGTTTCCCTTTGACATTATTATTTTCTTAATGTTTACTGCATTAATTATTGCAAGCATACTTTTTTACTATTGTATTTATTTGTTATAGAACGAACGACACTGAAAAAAGATCTACAATAGTGATACATATTTCAAAATGAAAAAGGACAAAATATATAAATAAAATTTAATATATGAGTCAGTATTTGTATAATAAACAAGGATAACTTGTAAATGAAAAGAAACGTGTTCATAAAAACGGATTCGCGGACTAAATTCGCGATTAAAAATCTGTCCACACACGGTCTCAGTGTAACTCTATGGGTGCAAAATCGAAGTTACTTTTTAATTCATTTTAGTTATACCGTAAACGTTTTCGAAACATGCTCGCTCACGCACGCCTTGAAGTGAAAACGATGAAATAACGATTTTGTATAATGACATTGTAACGTACGCAGTCTCTAGTCAACGTTGACCATTCCATTTGTCACAGTTTCGAATGGAACGTCTTTGTTATTGTGGCACAGTATTAAATTTTCGAGAAAAAAGTCGAACGGTAAACTTACTTTCATTCGGATTCCTTGCAAAAGTTAAAACGATGAAGTCTCTCAGTGACAGATATGTTCGTGTATCGTGCCGATGGATAATAGTTAGCATCCTATAATTAACCGGAAGATACTGAAATGGGAAGAAAACATCGTGATCTATCACTTATAGTATGATGGTTGGGCTTTTCTAAATACCCGCCTGAACCTTCCACCATTGAGTGCCTGGTCTCCTTTAGATTTAGTATATTAGCACCACCTTAAGCCAATTGGACAATTAACATCTGATAAGACTTTGTCAAACACTAAAAACTATAAAGTATGTATACAAACAACATGATTGGATAGACCCTGAAGTGTCTAAACCCATAAAAGGTTTAAGCTCCGACCGACTACGACCGTAGAGTTTATGATGCAATTATTGACAGACCTCTGGCAGTTCAGGTTTTCCAAAAATGCCGTATTTATTACAACGTATGAACAATAACAAACCATGTAATGTAAAATTATATTTAAAAAAACACATCTAGATATTTAAATACAAGTACCGCTTTTTTAAAATCTGGGTCTTTAAAAATAAGCCGAGTGGTTAAGAGAAGATTGGCAAGATTAATGTTTAATTTAACAAATATTTATTCATAAATTTCGTTACTTGAAACAATTTGTAAGCCAAATCAAGTTTCGTTACAATATATTCAAGGTTTCGTGTTTTGATCAGCAACAACTGGAGTAATCCAATAAAACTGGCAGAAATTAGTTGAGGTCGCGCGCTCCGTGTCGCTCATCGATATAATAAGCGACGATGACCTAACACAATATTATTCTGTAAGTGAACGAATGTCACAGCTTGTATTATCTAGAATATTCTATTTCATATAATTATTATTAGAACGTATAAAAGTAACGTGTGAGGTGTTAATGGACATTTCCAATGGTACCGTGTTTGGAGATCTTGTGGAACGAAGAAGGTCCGAATTCCTGCATTGAGTAGCTTTTAGTAAAAGCAAAGAACGTGATGAAGTCATAGTCGTAGGTCTTTTTCTAAATTCGCCTGTCTAGCTATCACCCTCAAATTGGCCACCAAAATTTGTCGCCAAGTACCCTACAGGTATGTTCCAGTAGCGACACTTCAGTCAGTAGTTCTCTACGTTTAGACCACGTAGTCTTTTAACATCAGATGACATTGTGATTAAAAACGATACGTTATTTTTTTTCGCCTCTGATTCAATTTTCAAGTTTCGGTTTTATCGATTTTTTTCAAAACCTCAACTCACTCATCAACAACAGCAGGTCACTCGACTTCAAATGGGGTTGTGATTAAAGGATACAATACAATGCTACAATGTATAAAAAAATCGATACATTATTTTATTTTCGCCTTTGATTAAAGTTTCTATTCCGATATTGGCTAATACCTGTAGTGGTTCAGCCGGAATTTTTTCGAAACCTGTGACTCACTCGTCAACAACAGGTCGCTCGACTTTCAGAACATTTCGAGCACGTATAACGATACACCTTACTCACGAGTATACACGGGCGATGCATAATTATTAGGTAGTTTCAATGTTAACGAATATATGTATTTTTAATGATTTTAGGTCGTACGAAAGGAACCAACTTGATTAACACTATTGTAATGAATTTACTAAAACACCTCTTGTCTCTTTGCGAATTTTAGACAACAAATCAAAGTGTTTCAATTTTTCTTATAGAAGATTATCTCATTGTTAGATAAAACAGTAATTATTTTACGTATGAGTTCAGGAACGAAATATTTTATATACATATATATCTTTTTGCAGTATGTAGTGTAGTATATTAATATTCAATATAAAATCTATCTAAAACTGTATTTATGTCTATTTTGTTAACAAAATAACCTGCATATATGTAGTCTTACTCTTTTTACTCTTATGGTTAGTACTGTCAACTGATTTATAATTTTTTTTTTGTTTATATATTTTTGCATTAAATAATAGATTGGAGTAACAAAATAAAAGTCTTACAATACATTTGGATTTCAATTCAGGCTGACACCTAGTGTTCCTGCATCAAATTTTGTTTATATGTTACGGATATTTATGCTAAATAACAAAGTTTTTTTTATAAACCTGCATATACACTCATACCAAATATTATGAAGATGCTCTTTAAAATGTGTACTTAATGTTGAATTACGTTTATTGCAGTTGATATCATAATTACAGTGTGCTGCTAGATTTCAATCCATCAAATAATAAGGATTTTTAATTTTCACAGGCTACTTTTATAAACATAATTGGCATCATTTGTAGTTAATATGCAATCAAGAAAGGAGACTCACTTTCATGTCATATGAGGATGACAGAACTCACCAATAACGACTTGGTAACAAGCTTTCAGCTTAAGGGTAGTTATCACCCAGGCAAGCTTTAGACTAAAAAACAGAACTGCTACCAAAGTGCAACGGCTGGAGTATACAAATAAGTGCTAAGACAAAACCATCAATTACTTCACAACTTGTTTAGAATGACAGTATTATCTCTGTTTGTAGATGAATGAACTACAAATCAAAATCAAAATATATTCTATTCAATTTAGGCCCTGAGAAGGTGCTTATGAACGTCAAAGCTACCACCGGAAAACAACCCAGTCATTGAGAAGAACTGGCAAGAAACTCGATCAGGTTTATCTTTTTATGTTATATATTTTTACAATAACAAACATTTGCATTCATTATTAGTGGATGCAGAGAGGGGCGTCATTTCCAGACGTCACAATCATTCACATATTGATCCACCCTATAATAGCCTTTAGATATTAAAACCCTCTTGACATGGTTCTTGAACTCACTATCCATATAAATAAAAGTATAATAATGTTCTACTATTTTGTTGAATGGTAAAGTGTAGACTTAACTTAATATTGTCACATGAGAGGTGGAAGGAAGTATTTTGCTTTATTAGAATACAGTTGTGCTTAAGAAATGCACGACAGCTATTACAAGTATAAAAAAAATTGATTGTGAGTCCCTAACCAAACTGAACTAGTTGTGATTTTAGTATGCTTTCCTGAGATCAACATCCACATATATACATATATTCTTTTAGTGAATTCTTGGACCACTAGATCATTGATACAGTAAATGGTTAATAAAAAAGCCTATAGTAAAAAATAGTTACTTTTTAATAGTGCTACAATAAAAATTATATGAAATTACCAAATTTAATATTCATGTGCTTTCCAGGAAAAGATAAAAATGTATCAATTTTAAATTTATAGTCATTTTATTTTTATATTGATAGTTAACTAAATCAACCATGCCCCAATGTCCTTGTATGCTCTATTTAAGGGGGGGGTAGGGTATTAAAATTTTTTTTTTCTAATTTTTTTTTTATTTTTTTAAATGAATGTATAACATTTGAAGAATATTCTGTCCAAATTTCAAGTGATTCGGAGCAAAATTGACGAAGTTATGAGCATTGGAGTCCAGCAAGTTCTTTTCTACCTGCTCGAACGCTGCGTGCAGCTTGGCGGTGCGCTTACCTGACGCGCTATTATATGCTATTTTCAATTGAGCTCTGAATATCTCTAATTGTTAGTAGGAACGTCTTTCTAGGTAGTTTAAGGTTGCTTCTGCTCATTTTGAGACATAATATTAATTCAACTATATACTGTATACTTTAGTTCATCGTTGTACTCCGTGCCAAGCAGTAACGAGTGACGCTAAAATTTTAATTCTGTTTTCGTTGTATATTTAATATTTATTATTAAAAATGCCTCGAAAAATAACCAGAGAAGATCGGGAGAATAGTGGATTACGTTTGTGTCGATCGAAAAAAAGAGAGCCTCCTCGAAAACGTGAAATGGACGAAGTGGAAACTAGTAGCGCGTCGTCGAAAAAAATTAGACATAGTCCTGTTATAGAGGTAGTTGAAGATATTCAAAAACATTATAGAATAATAGACTTTGTTCTTGTTTTTTCAACTATTGATACTTTAGTGAAATGTGTTAAATGTGACGGAAAAGTTTCCTTCCAAACATGCAAAAAAGAAGGTCTTGGTTTCAACGTCAAAGTTATGTGTGAAAAGTGTAAAGAGCCTCATTACGTTCCATCTAGTGAAAGAGTAAATTCTGGTGCATACGAAATCAATTATCGGTTTGCTTTTGTAATGCGAGTGCTAGGCTTAGGTTTAGCCGGATGTGATAGATTTTGCGGACTGATGGATTTGGCTAGTACTTTCTTATG
The DNA here is from genome assembly GCA_036509395.1 of Antheraea yamamai. NCBI lineage: Eukaryota > Metazoa > Arthropoda > Insecta > Lepidoptera > Saturniidae > Antheraea > Antheraea yamamai. The sequence continues at coordinate 7,339,810 of AP028433.1, forward strand.
TAAGTCAACTTATAATTCATACGTGAATAAAATGTGTGAATCTACAAAAAAAGTTGCCGAGAAGTTGTTTGCATCGGCTGTACGAGAAGAAAAAGAAGAAGTGTGTATGGCAAATAATTTAGAGGAAACGACAGAATTGACCGTATCAGGCGACGGAACATGGAAAAAAAGAGGGTACTCTTCGTTATTTGGCGTTTCTTCTCTGATTGGATATCACACTGGAAAAGTATTTGACATATTTGTGAGTAGTTCTTACTGCCACGATTGTAAGATTCGGGAAAAAAATTTGGATTCTGCCGATTACGAAGAGTGGTACGAAAATCATGTGAATAATGGTGAATGCAAAGCCAATCACGTCGGACCCTCTGGAAACATGGCGGTATTGGCAATTATAGAAATGTTCAAACGGTCGTTGAAAAAATTTGGGATAAAATATCGTAACTACATCGGAGACGGTGACTCGAAGACATACAAAGGCGTTCTCGATGCAATCCCTTATGGTTCAGATTTTGTGGTAAATAAAAAAGAATGTATAGGTCATGTCCAAAAGAGAATGGGAACACGCCTGCGTCAACTTGTAAAATCAACCGTAGTTGATACAACAACCAAGGCCGGAAAGATCGTAAGAAGAAAAAGCCTTTCTGGCAAAGGTAAACTCACCGGTAAAATGATAGATAAAATGACTATTTACTATGGACTAGCTATTCGACGCAATCATGATTCAGTGGAGAAGATGAAAAATGCCATATGGGCCACATATTATCACTATAGTTCAACCGACGCGAACCCACAGCACGAGAAATGTCCGAGCGGCGAAGACTCTTGGTGCGAATGGCAGAAGGCTGCAGCTGTGAATGCTCTAAAATCATTCAAACATAGCTACACAGCTCTTCCTACAGATGTTCTACAAGCCATGCAGCCCATTTATGAAGATTTGAGCAAAGACGCACTTTTGCAGCGATGTCTTGGAGGTTTTACACAAAATAATAATGAAAGTCTCAATCAGCTTATTTGGAAAATATCACCAAAATCAATGAGTGGTGCCTCTACAATTGTTGAAATTGCAGCTAATATAGCTGCATGTACTTTCAATGAAGGTTCTTTTGCTTTGTTGGCCCTTATGGAAGAGATGCAGATCGGTACAGGGCCAAGTTCTCACGAATGGGCGCGACAAGCTGACGAGTTGCGAATCAGTAGAGCAGAGGAGCAAGTGGCACGCAACGTTAAAGAAGAGAGAATTTCACGCAGACAAGGACAAAAAGATGCTCTGGATCTTCTTGAAGGTGGTTTTTTGCTTTATGGACCTGGTATTGACGACTCTGTTTGAGTATAAAAAAAAATATCAGGTTTTATCTTAAATTTTTCAATGAGCAAAACTTTAAAGCGCTTTTCTGGAACTTGTGATTTTTGAAGTCCGTGTCCACGATAACTCAAAATCTATAAGACCGATCGCTTTGAAATTTTGCACAGCTCTTCTTTATATAATTCACCAGGTATTGACGAGACCTTTTTTTGTTTTTTCAAAAATTATTGATTTTACAATAACAAAGAGGTCGATTTTTTTAGCGAAAATCGGTTTTTCAGCTTCAAAGTGCTACCAAAAATCGAAAAATCAAAAAAACGAAAAAAGCCCTCGTTGTTACCTAGAAAAACATCTCCTTCAATGAATGCATTTTAATTTTTCCGTTTCAGATGATTGAGTCGTGAGTTATGTTGGACACCGCAAAACACCTTTTTTTCGAGGCGCCTCCGAAAATTGACTGTCATTCGCTTAGTTTTCAATATTTTGAGCTGAAAATTTGGCAGAATATTGTTTAAATGTTGTACTATTATATGTATATTAAGTAAATAAACTCACACTAGCCGTATCTCTAAAAAAAAATCTTGAAAATATGCATTTTTTTCACCGAATTAACCCTACCCCCCCCTTAAATACACATAATAGGATTGTCCAACAGATGGTTAAAGCTAAACTGATCATGAATTACATTCAACTCTGTCATTGAATTGCAAATTAAACTGATAATGTCATGAGTTTAGGCAAAAAGCATTTTACAAACATCTCAGTACCAAAGATAATTAAAAATGTAAGTACACAAGATGATTAAAAAAAGAACTATCATTTATGTCAATTGCAGTTTGCGTTATTGCAACATTCTAATATATAAAAATAATAAATTTGGTTGGAGATTAGTAAAAAATACACTCACCAGATCTGGGAGAGATAGGTATAGCTGGTTTTGGAGCACTATTTGAACATAATCTCCCAATCTTATTTGGAGGCTTCAACCCTGATGGTTTGGGTAATGAGGAAGGTCTTGTAGAATCAGCTTTCTGTGTAGTTGCTGTACTTATCGTCGAAGCAGTTTCTGATGATGTCACAGATGATGCCGGCGCAGGTGGTGTCACCGCAGAATCGGTCTCGTCTTGCACTTCACTCATTATTTTATTCAATATTAAAACTTGGAAGGCCCGAATCACCGGAATATTGTTACATATTTTTCTTGAATTCGCGCGTAGTCATTGTGATATTTACACAACGTACTTCAAATCTTAGCACGATTTATAGTGTACCAAAATAACACAACTCCGCGCGTAATATGGTGACGAATAATCTGGATCACGGCCAGTGTTATTATTGTAAATAAAGATAAACAAAGTTTTGGTAAAGAATTAATACTGCGATGCGCTTATCAAAAACTGTGCGCCAATATTATAATTCCACGTGTAATTTTTAAATTTCAGCAATTTAAATATACTTGGTTATTTAAAAAATACAAAATTTTACTACAGCAGACTGGTATAGAAATTTATAAAGGCATACCTTAGAAATAGTGCATGAAAAATGCCAGTAATCAAACAAAAAATCGGAGAGATTTTACCGCTCGTTCCGACCAGCTGAGCTTGACCGTTGACGTTATCACAATCACAACACTCACATTAATGTATATTATCCATAATGTAACATTGAAAACACATAAATTTATATGTCTAAAAATATAAAGATTCGGGTAAAACTAAGAAGCTGCTCCAAAAAATACAGAAAACAATCACAAAAATACAAGGTAACTCGACCGTCTCCTCGATTACTTTCAAACTTCAAAATTGCGTTTCGTTTTGCTTCTTTATTTTCATATCAGTTTGGCTATACTTTTTGTGGGTTGACATTCTTGAAGATTTCAAATTTGCTGATATTAAGTCATTTTAGTTACAAACTCTGTTGTGAAGTTATTTCACGTTTTAAATTATAGCTTGCCCACAGGAGAACTTTCTTGAGCATTATAATAAGTTCATTTGTAACTATTTTTTTCTTCTGGACATCTTAATGCATGGTGGCATTATTCACTTTTATACAAATTAGTAAATGTGTTTTAAAGTATTTCAATTACATAATGGTAGTGCGGAGACAAGTATTTACATACCCAAGATTTTATTGGAAACAAGAGACAAGCATATTTTTCTTGTGATTTCATTTGATTTATTCCCTTTTATAGTTTGATATTATTTTATCTGACATGTTTTACTTAATGTTACATACAGAATATTTGTTAAGCTATAACTGTTTAATTTAACGTTAGCCAAGAATTAATTCATTTTGCAGTATCACAAAAAAGTATGCCGGTATAAATTGTTAAATATGTAATGTGTACTTTGCCAAGGCAAAAAAATAGTTCGAGAATTTGATAGGATCAGTCTGTGGATAGGATTTTGTTATCTGTACGATTAATAATCTGTAGTTTTAGTGTGGAATGGAAATATTTGAAATATTTTCCTATTTAGTATGATAACATCTGTTTTGTGTACTATTACAATGGTTTTAAACGAATAAAAGTTAGGGTACTCTTCTGTTTTACGACAAGGATGAAACTGGTTCATAAAAATATTGAAAAGGATGGTTGCGGGTAAGCGTTTTGTGCTAGCAACAGTTTTCATATTTCTTTAGGAATCTAGACTATTTTATTATTTGTTTTAGGAGCATTGGTCTCGTACCAGAAGAGTCGGAGGACATGTGGCATGCATATAACTTGATTTCCGAAGGCGATGCCGTTACGGCTTCAACCGTACGTAAGGTTCAAACAGAATCTTCTACTGGTTCCTCCACCAGCAGTAGAGTGAGGACCACGCTTACTATTAAAGTTGAAAATATCGATTTCGACACACAAGCATGTGTATTGCGATTGAAAGGTCGCAATATTGTAGAAAATCAATATGTTAAGGTGAATTATCCAAATAATATTTTGTTAAATACAATTGTACACGTAAATGTACATATATATATATATACACTTTAATTATAGCTATAAATAATTGTACACACAGCTCTGCAAGCGTTTTCCTAAATTGTATTAAAGTAATATAAAATTGTGAGACCATGTACAATTATAGAAATACTCGTTAAAACAACTGTAAGTATGACACGCATGCCACTTACAGTAACATGTAACATATACATTAGTTAAATAAATACTAACAGTGTATTAAATTAGGTTTGTCATCAGCAATATATTTGGAACTGTAACCCACCATATAATAACCTCAGTGCTCACTTACACTGTATAGGGACCTAATGAAAAATTGACTTAAAGGTAGATAATGATATAATATGCCCATATTTTCAATAAGTGATATGTTTATGGTCTAATGTCTTATTAGAAAGACCTCTTCTATCTTCAAAATTACTATTAATAATTATAATGTTGAATTGTAAATTGTGAAATAGCTGACTGATGTCTTGAAGATATATAAATTTACATCTGTCTAAGCAGTTTTTAATATTTGACAATTTAAATAGTGCTCATTGAATTCAACACAATATTCTTTTATATTACTAAGTTATGTAGATGAAAGCGCGGTAAATATAACAAAATGGCCGCCAAAATTATCAAAAAACAATATAATTCAAATTGCATATATAGATATATTAATTTCAATTATATTTATTCTTGGAGTCCAGTACAATGCACGTCTTACGCACATGTTTACAGTGAACAACATATTTGTGCTAAATTTCATGCGGACGAAGTCGCGGGTAACAGCTAGTCTAAAATAAAATAACCCAAATTACTTCCAATAAGGTCAGTTATCTGCTAGTGAAAGTCCCGTGAAAATCAGTCCAACCGTTTTGAAGATAGCACTGCGGGCGAAGCCACGGTTAATAGTTAGTCTAAGTTAAAATAGACTAAACTACTTTTTATAATGTCGGATATCTGACGTTGAAAGACCAGTGAAAATCGGTGTAACCGTTTTGGAGATAGCATTTTGGACGAAGCTGCCATTAACACTTAGTCTCATTTAGAGTAACCTAAGTAACCCGCTGTAATTTTAGCTATCTGCCAGTGAAATTTCCATCAAAATCGGTCCAGCCTTTTCGGAGATTATTTGGAGCAAACAGACAGGCCGACAAAAAATTAAAAAATGCATTTTTGTTATCAGTAGCATGTCTACTTTCATACCCAGTCAGTAATTTTTTTTATTTTGATACCACATATATACACTCCATTTTTATTATATGTATAGATAAGTAAGTAAATCATCTGACTAAAGAAAGAGACCTTATCTAGGTTAACAATATTAACAGTAATTAAATATTGTAAGTTAATAGTACTTAATTAAAATTAAACCTAAATAATTCAAGTTGAAATTGAAAAGTAACAATTACAAAAATGGAACTACAAGTTATAAGAGACAAGGAACTTAGGAACATAACTAGAGTTATTAGTAAGTTAAAATAATTGGAAACAATAAAAAGAAAATGATTATATATGTATGTATGGGTATATTCTTTTTAATTTTTGCTTATTTAAAACCATTAAATGTATATTATTAATGTATATTCTCCTGTATTACGAATGTACACATACAAATTTAACAAGAAATATTTCTAGTTTACCATATGATAAAATAAATAATACACCATTTAGTATCTAAATTATGCATTAAATGGCTGTTCATACTATTTAAAATAAACTTTAAATGACAATTTTCCATACAACCTCATTTCAGATGGGAGCATATCATACTTTAGATTTGGAACTAAATAGAAAGTTTATATTACAAAAAGTATTATGGGACTCTGTGGCCTTAGAAAGAGTTGACACAGCCTGTGATCCTGCAGCTAGTGCTGATGTGGCTGCTGTTGTCATGCAAGAAGGCTTGGCACATGTTTGTCTTATAACTCCATCTATGACACTGGTTAGATCTAAAATTGATATCACTATACCAAGAAAACGAAAAGGATTTGTCCAGCAGCATGAAAAGGTGGTTAAAATATATTCTATTGTAACATTATACCATTAAGGACCAGGGAAATTCTATAACTTTATTTTTGTTACCATTTTTTCTTACAATGTAAATACAATTTAATTTTTTTAAATTTGTTTCTGTCATTTTTTTTATTGTTGCACTATAACTGATGTTGAGCATAGTGTAATCTATAAGCAACTGAGAGATCTACAATTCATTGCCTATTTCAGCTGTCATGCTACCCTTCAAGATTTTCATTTTTTAAATTTGTTTCTGTATTTTTTTTTATTGAATCACCATAAGTAATTTTGAGCATAGTGTAATCTATAAGCAACTGAGAGTTAAGTTAACTGATCACCACCGTCCACTGACACTTGCAACATTAGGAGAGTCACAGGTGCGTTACCAGCTTGCGTTTGGGGGAGGGGTAATGGGAGGAGGGAAGTTGGATTTCTCCAGTGCTCTCACTGACCGAACGAAACACAATGTTACTTCACATCGGTGTTCCTGTGGGTTAGGTGGTAGTACCCCGGGCGAACCAACCCATTCATGCTGAAACCAGTAATAGCTTCAGCGTGGCTCTACCACCTGCAATAATTGACGGAAATTGATTAAAAATAATTGACATTTTGGAACTTTGATTTTAATCTAGGTAAATTCTGTAAAGAACAGGTTAATCATTTTCACTAATAATTTGAATTATTTCTCAAATAACAGGGATTAAATAAATTTTATGAAGCTGTAATGCAAGGAATACTGAGACATGTGGATTTCAATATTGTTAAGTGTGTGATTATTGCGTCTCCTGGTTTTGTAAAGGACCAGTTCTTCGAGTATATGATACAACAGGCAATAAAAACTGATAACAAATTACTTTTGGATAACAGAGGAAAGTTCCTACTTGTTAAAGCATCTTCAGGATTTAAACATTCTTTAAAAGGTGAGTAAGAAGAATATTTAAACAAAAACAAGCTTTAAGGTACAGTAGTAGTAAGTCCTACTATAGAACGAAGATCACACATTTCATATCAGTACATCAACATTTTCTATGTGATGTATCCAGTTGTCAATTTTGTGGCTACTTGTTAAAATATACAGTAGAAACTCGATTATCCGACCCTCAGTTATACGGATTCGCGATTATCCGGACTACCACCCGTGACCTATGTATTGTGTAAATTACCAAATACATACTGTTAACAAATTATTCCCATATACGTACCAAAATATTTTATTTCATGATTAAGGCTGCAATATTTTAGTATTACATAATGTAATCTAAGAAAATTTTGTGTGTACATACATAAATAAGTGCATTCTATGTTGGAAATGTATCTCTTTATAATTTCTTAATAAACATTGATTTTCATTGATATGTATTCGTATTTTAATAAACGCATAAAATTATGTACATATTATGTACTACGTATGCACAAAACCAAAGACGGTTTGTCTTCTTCTTTTTCTTGTTTTGCCTCCGCAGTAGTATTTGCCAATGTCAATGTTTTGTTTCAATGGACAGTACAACATATTTTACACAATAATTGTCGTGTGATTATTTCAATTTTCCAACAAGATGGTGGCTCTCTTGTTAGAACTTTTCAAGGGGTTTTTGTGGCATCTCAGAATTCATTGTCTGTGGTATTATTTTCCATTCACTTCACTTATGCTCAATAACCGAATTGTATTACGTAAAAAACCCCCAATTTTACAAATATAGAGGCAAATAACACAAGATTATGAATAAAATACAAAATCCACTACATGACAGATCAAAATCGCGCCAAAAACTCTAGGAGGTCTGTCATACATTCGATTATCCGGACTTTCGATTATCCGAATGCCTAACGACAACAATTAGTCCGGTTAATCGAGTTTCTACTGTAAATAGTTATATGTATATCATCTGTTTAATTATCATTAAGATAAGTTTATTTATAAATACCATTAATGTTATACAGAGTTATATATATAAATGGTATATCTAAATGCACATTGGTATTAAATAAATAATTAAAATAGTTATTAAAACCAATTTACTGTACACAGAATTTATTATTACCTATTTAGAAGGAGTAAGACAAGGAAATCTTTAAAAGAATATTGTACAAACTATGCTTAGTTTATGATTTAAAAGTGTGAAATTATGTCCTCATATGTAGATTATTGTTTATTTTCTTTATCACTCACATTAACATATAGGATCACTGACATATTATTATTAGTGTAATTTTTTACATGTATTCCTTTATAGACATAATAATCCTCTGCATGCTTTAAACATTTTTTCGGTTTTGTTAATCTTAAGTGAACATTTAAGGGATAATGAATTATCACTACAATTCAAAATATATTACCACTTATATTGTATCTGTAATTTCATTTTATATAACATATTGAAATTATTCCTTCATATGTTTAGAATCAGTTGTAAATAATAAAATACTAGAGGGCCTGGCGGACATTATCCCGCCCTGATAATAAAAGCAACCTTGATAAAATATATTTTAACCTTCCTCATGAATCACTTTATGTAGTTTTTGAGTTTATCGCAAACAGACAGAAGTGGCAGAGGCCTTTATTTTATAATATGTAGTGATATTAATATTTCATACAGGTACAACATTTAAAAACATAGTTTTTATGTTATAACCTTTTCACATTTACAGTAAAATTTTGATTGTTCCAGAGGTATTACAAGAACCAGCAGTTATGGCAAAAATATCAGATACAAAAGCAGCAAGTGAAGTAAAACTTTTGGAAAGTTTTTACACCATGTTACAATTGGAACCAGCTAAAGCTTTCTATGGGAAGAAACATATAGATAAAGCTAATGATGCCTTAGCTATTGAAACTCTGATGATATCTGACAACTTGTTCAGGTTTGTATAATTTACCAGATACTAGCCTCGACTTTGCGTGTGTTAAATTTACAATTAACATTTAATAACAAAATATAAGTAAAGTAGATGGTATGGAAGCCTAGGTGTGCCGTGCACCCTCGAGCTAGTTGTCAAATAAAATCGGCGGAGTGTCTTAAGCGCTCGCCTTAGTAGTCCGGTGAAGCTGTTAAGACCTTGCTAGGTCAATAGCGTAGTCAGTTCGAAAAAAAAAGAAAAGTGGTATGGCTTTAAATATAAACAAAAGCAATCACATTAAATTTAGCAGAAAAAAAAACTTAATACCGTCTAGTTATCACATTAACAATATTCCTATTCAAGAAGTAACACATATTAGGGACCTTGGAGTCATGATTGATAATCACTTAAAGTTTGATATTCATGTTAACAATATTTGTTTATCTGCGTGTAAAATGTTAGGTTTTGTTCTTAGGAACAGTAAGCTTTTTAGAAACAAATATATAAAGATACTTCTATACTGAACACTTGTAAGAAGGCAGCTTGAATATTGTAGCACTGTCTGGAGCCCTCATTATCAACTATATATAAACCGCATCGAAAGTATTCAAAAACGTCTTACTATAGCTTGCTAATCAGACTTTAAGGTATTTGCTCCGTATTCTGATAGACTGAAAGAAGTTAAACTTACATTTTTATACAATAGAAGAATTATGCTGAACATGACTTTTTTATATAAACTTTCCAATAACCACATTACCTTGATATCCAGTCTGTTTATTTGGTCACAAAAGCGATAGTAGAACCAATTTACGATATTTTTCCATTGTTCCCAGACTATCACATCGATATAACGACCTTGTTAAAAAAGATCACACGATAGATTTATTTATCAATTCACTATTCCATTACCAAATCTAAAATTAGTTTTTTATTTAATTAATGTCTTCATGATTTTTTTCCCTTAGTTCCTAAGTTATTATACATATCAAATTGTTTTATTTTATTTTCTTGTTCCTTTTTTTTTCATATTCCTCTACTTTTATTGTCTTTCGCATCGTATTTTATGTTGATAAATGCTGTAATCAACTTTGATTAGTGACATAAATTTTAAGTATTTGCATGTATGTTTTAGCTTCTTATGTTATGTGACTGTTGTTGATTCTTTACCATAAATAAATAAATAACTAAGTGCCATCTAGTGATGTGTTATAGTGATATGGATAGAGCATATTTTGTCAGTTTTATTCTTCACATTTAGGATTAAATGCCATGCCAAATTGTATATTTTTCTATCTAGTCTAAAGAAAATGATATATTAATAAAAACTGCCCATGATATCCTATAAGTTAATTATGATATAACATTTAATAACAATAAAATAAACCTAAGATATTTTAAATTACTTCTATCAGTGAATAAACTTTGAATATCATATTGATAGTTGCCGAGGTTATCTCCTACTAACTAATAAACTTATACCTCTTTATAATAATAATATTGATAACTGCGATTATTTCATTCTTATATATGTGAATATACAGTTATATATATAAATGGTGTTGATATAGTAACTCTCCATAAGTCCATGTTAAAATTAAGTTTTAATACGAAAGAAGTCGCGAGCGGTTCGTAGTATAAAAAAAAGCCCTCAAGTTGTGTCTACTTTTCAAATTATGATTACACGAATTCCTTGTTGTTACAGATGTCAAGATATTTTAAAACGAAAGGAATATGTGACACTTGTTGATTCAGTACGAGAAAATGGTGGCGATGTTAGAATATTCTCTAGTATGCATGTGTCTGGTGAACGTGAGTTGATATTTATTCAATTATTTTATTAAAAACTAGCTGTTACCCGCGGATCCGCACGCGCTTTTTAAAAATGTATTAAAGAAATGTAAAATTGTGAGTGGGTGTGTACATTACAGAAACGCTTTTTCAAAAACATTTGTAACTACGATGTGAACGCCATCTACAGTAACATGTAACGTGTACATTAGATATATGAATACTTACTAATAGTATATCGAATGGGATTGGATTTATCATCAGCAACATAACTGGAACTTCAACCTACTATATACCAAACTCAGTGCTCACTAACACTATATAAGAAAGTAATGAAAATTATAAGCTATACATAATCGAACAATATATCTTAAATCTTTTATTATATAGATATAATATGCCCGTATTGTCGATATACTTAAGTTATTCTTATACGTTGTTATAATCACTGAGTTATGTAGAAGCAAACGCGGTAAATAAAACAATATGGCCGCCAAATTGACCAAACATATGATATAATTCGTATTACATACAAATATATGACTTTCAATTATGTATATTTATTCCTGGAGTCCAGTAAGGCACACGTCTCACGCGGTTGTAACATATTTTTGATCAATTTCACACGGACGAATGCACAGGTAACAGTTAATCACTACATAGTGTACCAATTCAAATAAAAAAAGAATCATTAAAATCGGTTCACAATTGACGAAAATATCGATTAACATACATAAAAAAAATACATACAACCGAACATAGTAGCCTCGTCCTTTTCGAAGTCGGTTAAAAAGAAAGTCAAAAACTACCATTTTCATGCCGTTTTCACCAGTAGATAGAATAATGATTCATGGGGAAGGTTTAGGTATAATTTGTCAAGGTTTTCATTTTATTATCGGGGCGGGACAACGTCTTCCGAGCCCGCTAGTTATCCTCCCGTGAAAGTCGGTCCAACCAATTAGGAGATAGTAGGATATTGCGGACGAAGTCTTGAGTAACAAAATAAAATAGTCTAAGTTACTTCTTATAATAATATAGTAATGATAATATAATAAAAAGATATATATCTTTCTGCCAGTGAAAGTCCCGTGAAAATCAGTTCAAGCATTACGGATATTTCACTGCGGCCGAAGGCGAATAAAAAACCTAAATGACTTTTTGTAAGGTCTGCTATCTACCAGTGAATACGCCGTGAAAATAGGTCCAACCATTTTGGAAATAGCAATGCGGACGAAGCCGCGGACAAATAAAATAGAATATGTCAACCGCTATAATTTCGGCTATCTGGCAGTAAAAAGTAAAATTCCCGTTAAAATAGGTCCAGCCGTTTTGGAGATTACCCGGAACAAACAAACAAACAAACAGGCAAAATATAATAATCTAAAAATATAAACAAAGTATAAAAAAATTTTTTTTGGTCATTTGTAGCCATATCTATTCATCAAAAAGTTGTTATTTTAATGGCACATACGCAAACTTTATTTTTATAATACGTAATAGAGAACAAATAAAAAATTGGAAATAAAAGTAGTATAAACTTTTTGAATATGAAAACAAAATAACTTTGAAAATGTTTGCTATAGAAACTTACCACGTTACCATGGCAACGTATATAATAGTAACGCTAACGAAATCTCTCGAAAGGAAAAAAGTGCCCGATTTTGAAACATTTTTCATTGGTGCTCTGCTTCTATTAGTCTTAGCGTGATGATATATAGGCTAAAGCCTTCCTCGATAAATGAGCTATTTAAAACCGAACGATTTTCTCAAATCGTACTGGTAGTTCCTGAGATCATAGCGTTCAACCAAACAAACAAACTCTTCAGCTTTATATATTAGTATAGATTGTGTTTTTAAGACAAGTCCAGAAGATAGCAATATTATTATTTACTAGCTGTCCCTCGCGGCTCCGCACGCGTTTTTTTTAAATGAATTAAAGAAATGTAAAATTGTAAGTAGGTGTGTACATTACAGAAATACTTTTTCAAAAACATTTGTAACTACTACACGCATGCCATCTACTGTATTATGTTACGTGTACATTAGATATGTGAATACGAATAGTATATCGAATGGGAAGGGATTTATCATCAGCAACATACTTGGAACTTTAACCACTATATACCACCCTCGGTGCTCACTAACACTATATAAGAAAGTAATGAAAATTTTAAACTATACATTATCGAACAATTTGTGTTAAATTGTTTATTATATAGATATAACATGCACATATTGTCAATATAATTGTGTTATTCTTATACGTTGCTATAATCACTGAGTTATGTAGCTGCAAAGGCGGTAAATAAAACAAAATTGCCGCCAAATTGACCAAAATGATAATATAATTCAAATTACATACATTTATTCTTGGAGTCCAGTACAGCGCACGTCTCACGCGCTTGTTTACAGTAAACAAATTATTTTTGATCAATTTCACACGAAAGAATGCATACGTTCATCACTACATAGTGTAAAACAAAGTCCTCTGATCTGTCTGTTTATCTGTTCGCGATAAAGTCAAAAACTACAGAACGGATTTTCGTGCTGTTTTCACCAGTAGGTAGAACGGTTCATGGGGAAGGTTTAGGTATAATTTGTCAAGGTTTTCTTTTTATTATCAGGGCGGGACAACGTCTGCCGAGCCCACTACCTTAAAATAAAATAGTTCATTAGTTAGTTGTCTGCCAGTGAAAGTCCCGTGAAAATTAATTCAAGCATTTCGGATATTCCACTGCGGCTGAAAAAAACCTAAATTACTTTTTATGAGGCCTGCAATCTACCAGTGAATATCCCGTGAAAATTGGTCCAACCATTTTGGAAATAGCAATGCGGACGAAGCCGCGGACAAATAAAATAGAATATGTCAACCGCTATAATTTCGGCTATCTGGCTGTAAAAAGTAAAATTCCCGTTAAAATAGGTCCAGCCGTTTTGGAGATTACCCGGAACAAACAAACAAACAAACAAAATATAATATTCTAAAAATATAGACAAAGTATAAAAAAAATTTTTTTTGGTAATTTGTAGCCATATCCATTCATCAAAAAGTTGTTATTTTAATTGTACATACACAAACTTTATTTTTATAATACGTAATAGAGAACAAATAAAAAATTGGAAATAAAAGTAGTATAAACTTTTTGAATAGGAAAACAAAATAAACTTTGAAAATGTTTTCGATAGAAACTTACCACGTTACCATGGCAACGTATATAACACTAACGCTAACGAAATCTCTCAAAAGGCAAAAAGTGCCCGATTTTGAAACATTTTTCATTGGTGCTCTGCTTCTATTAGTCTTAGCGTGATGATATATAGCCTAAAGCCTTCCTCGATAAATGAGCTATCTAAAACCGAAGGGTTTTCTCAAATCGGACTGGTAGTTCCTGAGATCCTAGCGTTCAACCAAACAAACAAACAAGCAAACTCTTCAGCTTTATATATTAGTATAGATAATATTACTAGCGTGCTCGGCAGACGTTGTTCCGCCCTGATTATAAAAAAATCCTGGACAAATTATATACCAAAACGTTCCTCGTGAATCACTTTATCTATTGGTGAAAACCGCATAAAGATCCGTTCAGTACTTTTTGAGTTTATCGCGAACAGACAGACAGACGCGGTAGGGGACTTTGTTTTATACTATGTAATATCATTTTATATTACTATGAATATTTTGATTTATGCATAAGAATAATTATAATGGGTGTTAAATCATTATATCTGGCATGTTTTTGATATATTTCACAGAATTGGATCAGTTGACTGGAGTAGCAGCAATATTACGTTTTCCGATGCCAGAGCTTGAGGATAGTGATGCTGATGAAGACAGCGCTAGTGACACTGAATAAAATGTTTCACATTGCCCATTTTGATTCTTTGGTATTCTAATCAGGCATCACTGAGGCTTTATTACACATCTCATTTTTAGTCTTTCAGTATCTAAGTTAATTTCATAGTGATGTTAAAATAAATATTTTATTTTTAATGTTATTAAGCTTATTATTTTTTGAAGTGTTACTCTATGATATATAAAAACCCTAGGTGCAGTCTCGAATAAAAGTAACGCTCAAAACCGTCCCCAAAACTCGGCGATATACCTAAGTAGTTATAGTTGTACTATAAACTTTGTTTTTGAAAATTCAACCTTACGCAAATTATTTAAATTGTTTCCGGCAGTGTACTAAAACTCCAAAAAGTACAATTCTCAATTGTGCTCTCATTTTATGCGGACGGTTTTGAGACGTTGATAACATCTTGGGCTTTTATATATCAATGGTGTTACTACAAGAATATGGTCTTTCACTTCAACAACGTTACACATATCACCTCCACACACGTGCACGCACACACGCTTACACATGAATGTGGAAGGGTTTTGTTTTTTTCCCTTATCGAACTGAAATAATTTAGAAAATTTTCCGACACAAAATACATGGAGGAGTTGTTGAGGTATGTATAGTTGGTACACGTATATATTTCAATAACTAATATAAGTATGAATGTGTAACTTAGCTCGAATAGGTCGCGAATTACATGAATCAGGCAACAACCCAAGCCGAGGTGTGCCGTGCACCCTTGAGCTAGTTGCCCAAATAAAATCGGCTGAGTGCCTTAAGCGCTCGTCTTAGTAGTCCGGTGAAGCTGTTAAGACCTTACCAGGTCAATAGCATAGTCAGTTCGAGAAAAAAAAACAAGAATATGGTAGTTTTGTCATAAAGTTTAATATAGGTTATGTTATTACATATAAGGAAGTTGGAAATAACATTGATAACTATACTAAAATATACTTTGTAACTATATGTATATATACTTTGTTGTTTATAATGTTATATTCTATACTTTATGCCTTATTACTTTTAATTGCATTTTCTTGTTAATTAATCTATTCTGACATTGTTCAACTTGTATAATATTTATTTGTTGTAAATAAAGCACCAGTGTAAAAAGTATAATAAAACAACTCTAGTATGTTAAAATGATGTTTATTTTAATAATTAAGCAGATCCTGCTTCTAATGTTGCCATCTTTTGTTTCTTTTTCTCAGCCTTTTTGTCCTCTTTCACTTTCTCGTCATGTAGACGCCTTTTCTTTCTTAAAAGCCATATTTCCTTCTTTCTCTTCTCTTGTCCAGCTTTCATGCTCTTGTACAGATTCCTGTGCTTTTTACGTACAAGTTTCTCTCGCAATCTGAATGCTTGTTTATCTTCAATTTCCTTTTGATATGGATGTTCTTTGAATGTGACACCACTCTTGACGCTCATCTCCTTTTTCTGTAATATCAGAATACATTGAATTAACTTTATATTGTAATTAGTTCTTCCATAGATACAACAAAATATAGAATTTTTTAGAAATTTCCTTTCTAATTTTTATAAATGTGACCATAAATTTTTAATCAGGATTATACTTGTATTTACCTTCTGTTTTGCCAGTTTCTTCTTTTCTGGATCTATATCATCATCCTCATCATTTTCATCACTACCAGAGGAAGAATCTTCGCCAATTTCTTGTTGATATTGTTTTGATAATGCCTCCTCTGCATCACCTTCCGATTCAACATCACTTTTTTCGTCTTTATCTTCATCACTTGCTTCTTCAATATCACTACCAGACTCGTCATCATCTAGAAATTTAAAACAGTTTTATCTAAATATAACATGAATAAGAAAACAATTTGTATATTCTGTGTCTAATCTATTTTTCAGAGAAACTAACAATTAAAATTCTACTTGTTAATAAACTACTACTTACCTAATGGTTTAAAATTAGGATCGTTAAGTTCCTTTTCTTCAGGAGGTATGTAAACTTGATCTTTTATTTTGTCGACAAATGGAGATAAGTGTGGAGGTAATGTAGCCCCTATCAAGTATTTATTGATTGGCAGTAAAGTTCTTGTATTAATGCTGTCAAATACCCACTGAGGCTGAACATAATATCTGGATAGGTACTGTTTTTCCATACTTGGTCTATCCACAATCTGATAGGCTATTGTTTCATCAGATTCCTCGAAAGTAGCTCCAACAAAATGATCTTTATCCCATGAACATTCCCCACCAAAGCAGCGAATTATGAAGACAAGAGGTTCTCTAGGAACTTCCCTGTTAATGAAGAATTTGAGACCCTTAAATAAAGTTTTCAGTTTCTTCACTTTCTCAACTTCGAGTTTTGCTTCTTCCAATTTCTGAGGATCCTCATCTTCAGTATGAAAAACATCAATCTCTGGTGCTTCTTCTATAGCATTTGCTCCTTCAATTTTGGCTAAGGTTATGTTCATAGCTGCAATTCTTTCTGCTACATATGCATGTTCATCAATCAGGTCTTTGTCTTTGTCAGCAGAGAATCCAGCAGGTAGCTTGGGAGGGTACACTATATTAAGTGAATGGTACAATTTGAAATTTACAAATCCAAGCATCATTGTATAGAATTCTACAAATGTTGACATTATTTTGAAGTCCACTTCATCTTTGCTTTGTGGCTGTAAGAAAAATATATTTCATAAGTTTACTGATCAGTATATTGTGTGCCAAATGCAAAAAAGGTGCATAACTGTAGTTTGGATATAATTTTATGCTAAAAAATTGCATTATGATTTTTCTCTTTGGCTTTGGAGAGCTGATTTTAATTATATTTTTAATATGTACATTTTTTAGTCAAGTTATGTCAGCTATATATATTTTTTAAAGTAAATTGAAATTTATATACACATGCAATTTTATTTATAATACTTAACAAGAACAGGTACAAAGGAAAACTTTTGAAGATAAATATTACCTGAAATGAAAAATGATGTGGTACAATCCATGTTATAGTTTGGCCTTCTAACTCCACTTGATAATAGAATCCTTTTACTGATACAAAAACTTTACGTAATGCTTTTGCAGCAATAACAGCATGCATAAACTCTACAGTTAGTCTTCTGCAGAGGAAAGATTGGTCTCGAGGCACTCTTTTTAGTGATGGAAATGTGCTAAACAAGAAGCAAAGTGTGAGGCAATCATCCAAATCTCTTAAAGCATCTACAAATGTTGGATATCTTTCTTTGACAATATGATCTATGTTTATCGCTGGATAGTCACGTAAATACTTTCTCATCTGTCCATACTCTCTCATAGCTCTTGCTTTGCGGATCTTCTGTTGATATACCTACAATACATGTAAAAAAATTAGTAAAGACTGATCTGTTTGTGTGATTAATGGTATAAGTTGTCACAATTAATTACTATACTATTTTTTTTTTAATCTAGTTAAGCTATTTTGAGGTAGAAGATACTTACTTTTAGTTCACGTAGTTTCCATAAAATAGGTTCGTGTAATAAGAACTTTATATCCTTGGTGTGGTACAGTGTCTTTATTCCGCCAGCACCTTTTTGAGCTCTCTTACGGTTCCTAGGTTCCCTCGGGTATATACCTTTTAAGATACATATTCGTCGAAAATCCTTTAGAGATAATTGTAGCTTTTTTAGTGCGGCCTTTCTAGTCATAAATTGCGCACCTTCTCCAGTTGAATACTGTAAATATTTATTTTGTTGGTTAACTTCATATTACAAACACGTGTTTTACTCCAGTAAACTCGTTTTACAAACCTTCTTTTTTTTCTTGGAAACCATCTTATTCACTTATTTATTTGATGTAATTACAAAAGTTATGTGTTTTATGTATTATGAATGTTATTACTAATTTTATTTTATTCATATCATAGTATAAAACTATAAAACGAGTACAGAATTCTGTAATGAAAGATTGTCATTAGTGTCAAACAGATATATATTTTTTTTGTTTCAATTCTTTCCATACTCAGGAAAAGGCAAAGATATCTAGACCATGCAGCCAAGATTACGATAGACTATTTAGTTAATGACTTGGCTGCATGGTAATTAATGTATTTAGTAAGGACATTGACTTTTCAGATTATTTTAGATGTACTATTTTTAACAACAAAATAATAAAACATAGCTTAACTCGAAAACTTGAATAATCGCGTACCTATATATGTTTAAAATATACAAAATCAACTTCTACATCTCTGCACTGTAGTCTAAATTTAGAAATAAATGGTGGAGCTTTTAACAAGTTCATTTAAAACAAACCTTTATGTTGAATACATTTTAAAAATTATTGAACTATAGTGGAATTATTTAAAAGTCATTGATTTGGTAGCGGGAAGTGTTAAAATTGCATTTTAAGTGTTACCCAGGTTAATGGACAAATAACAAAAACACGACGTTATTTGTATTATGTGTCTAAATATTTATTTTGTATTTGAAAATTATAATTA
This sequence comes from Antheraea yamamai, assembly GCA_036509395.1. NCBI lineage: Eukaryota > Metazoa > Arthropoda > Insecta > Lepidoptera > Saturniidae > Antheraea > Antheraea yamamai. The sequence goes on from AP028433.1 coordinate 7,358,983, forward strand.
AAACAAATTATGTAATAATATATTATTATAACTATAATTTATATCATTTTTATAAATAATAAAACTATTTTAATAAATAAAAACTTATTAGTAGTTAATTAACGGTCTACTTAGGAGTTGTCTGCGTTATTAGTTGAAGATGTAGGTACAGCTGTAGTTTGACTTTGAGCCCATGTAGAAGGATCTACCATCACATATGTAGGATAAGAATACGGTGACCACATAGGCGATGTTTGTGTCATGATTGAACTGGCGGTGTCATCGCTAAGTCCCGCGTCTTTCAGAACACTCATAGCGTTAGCATACGCGGATACCATGTGCGGATAGAAAAATTGAAATGGCGAATACTGCGGGATATTGGCCTTAGCTGCATCCATGAGGCATGACGAAGTGGCCGTTTCAGAAGGGTTAGACGCTAAAGAACTAATTGGAATGGGGTATGGATAGGGCGACAGAGAGTTTCCGTCGGTAGTCGGTGTGACGGGCATGGCATAAGCATACTGTACAGTCGGAGCTATCACTGCTCGCTTCTGAGTTGCAGTTGAGGTTTCTTCTTGAGGGAAGCCGGAAGCGAAAGAGACGGGTATAGCGGTTTGTTGCGATTGAGAAGCGGCTGCTACAGGTAGAAAGTTGATAGGCGCATCTGTTAGCCACTGGGTTTTCACTCCGCTGTCTTCTGTGGCTGCTACGTAAAGATCGCCCGTTGTTCCATCAACAGATGGCTTGACATATAGCCCGTGGACAGGATGTAAACGACTAGGAGCGTTCCAGCGTGTTCCGTGAGCATTAACACAAGTAAAAGCCGCCGTAAAAACTATTAGACAGTTTAGAACAATCATGATTGTGAACAACAGTATTAATGTAGATATATCAATAAAGTTTGTGTTATATAGTAATTAAATCGTCATGAAAACTAAAAAGTGATAAGACATAAATCGATAAGTTTATATTCTTAAATAATAAGACACGTATTGATGTCCAACGAATTATCAATCATACAATATCTTCACGTCTTCTGATTGTCATAGATGATAACTGAGAATTTATTTTTATGTTGTAGATGCATACAAAGTTTATTGTACGTATTTACATATTCATTTTCTGTATCTGATTACGTAAATATCTGATAGAACGTGATTGACTGGTGAAATTCGTGTTAGATAAAATTGTATTTCTTCGCGATTGTTATCTAAGATGATATGCCAATAATAATAATATAATCTTCTATATAGGAATTGCGACTGATAAATAAAATTATAAATTTATAAAATAGCCCGGCTATTTCGACTCGACAGGGCAGGGGCATAGCGTCCGTAATATACAATTGATGACAAATAATTAAACAAAACATGATGTAAGTCATACAAACATACGATAGATGTGATACTTTTGTATTATAAGGGAACATTTAAATTAAAAACATACAACAAAAAGTTAACGTCACGTGGTGTTCCTAGGCGGTCGTTCATCCAAGTAGTGACTGCGCCTGACGCTGCTTAACTTCGGTGATCGCACAGGAACCGGTGTTTTCAACACTCTACCTGACACAGTGTTTACCCCCAAACACACACAAAGAGGTTGCCGATCAGAATTTGTAACTCCTTCTATAAGAAGTTTCACTTTAATAATGTACTATTAATTGAGGTCGGTAATAGGGGGTTAATATACCTATAATAAACCTTTTAATATTAAATTTCAGTAAAGAGTAAGCTATTCTCGCTTGCGTAGAATATTTTAAGTAATATAATTACAGCGTTACCATACTATAAAATAGAAATATCTACGTATGATTCCTTTATTTAAAACTAGTTGACATTCGCGACTTCGTTTGCGTTGTGCAACGCATGCTCACCACACCGCTTGCTTCACTTCCCCGCGGTCAGAAAATACACACAGCTGAACGCATAATGCTTGTAAAAATCGTAGTTTATTAAACCTTTCATAACTATATTAAATGGGTATATATGATTATATTTTTTACATAAGGGTGGAATATTTGAGAAGTAAGATTTTTTATATAAAAAAAATTGAAATCTATCTAGTAGTTTCTGCGTAATGTTCGCACAACGGCAGACCGGTATCATTTTATTTAAACATATAGATTGAAAATAAATCCATGATCTAAAATAAAAATTAGGTTTATAACGATTTTTTATCGGAAACATTTTATTTGAAAGTAATAAATAAACATGTACGATTTTTTATGTCCGACGGTAATGTTAAACCAGTTGATTTTTTTCTGTCTTATAAAAACTGTATTTGGATATCGAACGTCGATATGTGTACGGAGCCGTGAACAATTTTCGCTCTGCGGATGGAAGTGTCCTCCTACTTGTGTAAATTTAAAACTTCTTTCTAGAGGTAAAGTCTGGCAATAGGTGCCAACATTTTATTGTAGTCGGAATGATCTGTGATATTTTTAAGGCGATAGTGACTTTCTATGTTACGCTTTCATACTTTAACTACTGAACCGATCATAATAAAATTTTACATATCTATACTTTGGCAGAGACACAGAGAAGAAAGTTCTTTTCATCCCGAAAAAATGTACTATTCCCGAGAGACAGATCTAATTTACAATAACGCAAAGCCGCGTATAAAAGCTATTTTAATTATACGTTGTAGCTTCTTGATTCACTAATAAATGAAAATCCGTTAAGTCGTTTTTGAGTTTATCGCGAACAGACAGACGTGGCAGTGGACTTTGTTATAACACGTAGTGATGTCCTAGTCTAGTTGATGTCCACGACGCTTATTTGGTTTTAGTTCGCGTGTAAATAGTTTTACTGTTTTTGGAGACCTATGTGCTTTATTTGGAATAATTGTATAGTAATCTTTTATTTCATTATAATTTTATCACCACTACTGAATTCCTATACCTTTGCCGATCTTAATTTAATTGTATTATATTTTATCATTATTGCTTAGTTCCCATGAAAAGCGCGAAGTGTAGAAATAGCATTTGCTGGGAAAAATTTCGTCAAAATTGTTTCTGCCATTTCGGTGAATAGCCTGAATAAACAAAAGGCGCCTAAATTTTATTTATAAGTTTAAATTGATTTTGACAATTCGAAGTATATTCTGAGGACGGTGCTATGATAGCGTTTAGGGTTGTGGTAGTAGAGTTCGGTAACCTCTATCGACGTAGGTTCAGATTCCATTATAAAACTGAATTTCCAGAGAAAATGCGTTAATTACATCATGCATTGTGATAGGATAATTTTTAATGTCGTATATTATACGACTGCCAAGGTGAAAATCTTTCACTAATAATTCGTAAATTTGCTTTCGCTACACAGAAGAGCAAGACTTTTTCTAAGTTTAACATCAGCTGTGATTTTAGTCAAATGTTTTTACGTCGCTCGTAAAGTTGGTTTCTGCCTCATAGTTATAGTAGTATCTTGATGTTATAATCAAACAGGCAACGCATTATGTTCATCAACATGGGAATGCCGCGTCGGTTGTCGATGCACTGCTGGCTACATCAGAGATGAATACTCCAAGGAGTGTGTATTGGTGCAGCATTGTCCTGGTATTTGTTATTGCAATGGTATTATGTTATCACAATGCTACTCCCATGCCTGCGTGACGTAGCTTTAGATACCTGTCGCACTAAAAAGTAATCTCAAAATTAGTTCTGATAAAGGCGATTTTAATAATAACTTGAAATTAGCGAAAATCCTGCTGCATCTATCGCCACGCAGCCCGATAGTTTGTAACGGATGACGATAATGTGTTCGCCCACCTGTATTTTTTGTGATCATAAATAAAAGTTTTTGGCGATACACTCAGGTAGAGGAGTAGCATAACATTACTACTTTATCCTATAAAATATTGTTTAGTTTCTATTTTATTTCTTTACACGGTCGTATTGTAAATGTACTAATTTTTTTCGTTAGTACATCAAGATAGTTAGATACACCAAGGCGAAGTCGGGATGGGTGCTAGTTTAGGTTACTTTTAAAAATCACTGTTTAAACGTAAATCTTGGAAACGTAAACTGTTTTGAATATTGATGTATGTTGTATTAACAAGCAGTTTTACGATACTGCACGTACATACCTACGCGCTAACTACCTTGTGAACATAAAGTCCATTTTTATATTACATTTTAATTGACATTAGTCTTATAACAGCTCGGTTAGATACTTAACAGTTCGAGGTAATCATACTGTGAGCTATAAAATTTTCATGCTAATTACTGATTCACCCAATGGACTTCAAACCCCTAGGATGTAATTTATATACATTATTGTTTTTTTTTTTTTAAAATAATAAATTTTTAAAAAATAAAAAATAAAATTTAGGATCCCCTCTTTGATGAAAAATAATTTCCATTCTCTATCCATAAACAAAAAATTTCATCAAAATCTCAACCTTTCAGGAGTATACAACAAAACTTACACAGAATTTTATATATTAGAAGATTGATCTTCTCATGTAGGTTGTATATAACATTTTTAAAATGTTTCACGCTAAAAACATAAAGGCTTAAGTGGAACAAAATAGTGCTAATATGTGCACTTTATAACATGAGAATCTTTTCTTTGTTTCTCGGGATGTTTTAAATAAATAATCTAAGCATTTTTATCCAGTTCTGAAAATAAAATAGATAGTGATTTTTAACGAATTGTCACATCAATTTACATTTTATTCATTGTGATGACATATGAATATGAAGTTTTGAATAGGTATTTATATTCTAAAAAAGACAAGTTTGTATGCTCGATTTTATACGGTATTAAGATTGTTTTCAAGATTAAAAAGCCGACATCGCAAAAAATTGTAGGTCACATGACATTTAAATGTAGGATTGCAACCTAAGTACTTATGCGATTGCAAAATGTATAAATAACTGGCATTCTAATTACACACGTCGCATTAAGAAAATACCGTGATGGAGTCAATAACGGTGTTCATTTTCGCGGCTGTGGCTCTTCTTGTTACGTCAGCACCAACATCCGTAAAAGAAACGATGAACAACGAAGAAGCTGATGTCCTACGTGATAAGCGGTCACAGTACGGTGTCCAGTATCTCTCACCGTGCAACGTTGCGGCAGCTACAGCTCCTATACCGTCGTACGCTCCCTACCACATCGACATGACTCCAACGCACCCCGGCTATTCTGGACCTCACTATGGCTATACTGAACCGCATTACCGCTCAATAGATTCAACGGTAGCTGAACAAGAAACGTTGGGAATCTCTGATAGGGATCAAGTCCTATCCGAGCATATACCGATCACTAGATACGGCTCGTACGCAGTTCCACCTCACACCGCTGGACCAATGGGACGACTGGCTATACCAGCGCATACAAATCCGACGCCTGCTTTTGGAGTCTTTCCTTCGAGGAATACGGGAGGGTATAACGTTCCCCTCTTATTTAGCTGTACGCCATCTATCGTGCAAGGTCAAATTGTGAAGGTTCAGCCGAATTACGCATATCACCAGCACGCGGACTCCTATCTAGGTGTTGACGATCATCATTTCGAAGCTCACGTCGGCCGTCAAGAAGAATCTGGGTCCCACGAACACAGTATGAGTACAATTACACAAGATCCCAATCATCAGACTCTGAACCAGTAACATTAGGCAATAATGTATATTTTTAAGATCATTGTAAGCTTTATAAGAAAATGAATAAAATATATTCGTTATAGATTCTTTCTTGTTTTATTTTAAACTAGGTGACGTCGGTGACTTCGTTCTCGTATTTAATTTTTTGTCGTGTGTGTTTTATATGACGCAGTTACTGCCCTATATATTTTTTTTATTGTAATTTTGTCGTTATTGCCTATCCTCATCAATCTTTCAGAGATTTTATGTTATTTCTGTTAAATTACTGCTAAACTCCTGAAGGAAAGCATAAATATATTTAGCCAGTAAAAGTATTGTCTAAATCGGTACAGTTGTTACGGAACCTCTTTCGGACAGACTACATACACTTTTATTTTAAATATGTCATTATTAGAAGTGCTCGAATAGGTTATGCCGTTTTAAATTGTATTTCTTCTAATCTTTACATATTTTTGGTTTCTAATAATCATAAGTATACCCGTTCTAGTGAGTTTTGTTGACTGGTGGTTACACTTATGAAGTACCTAGTAGCTTATAAAATTCAACGCATAATTTAAATGAAGAAACATGACGTTTTTGATGTTAGTAGGTACTTTTATAGTTTTCTTTGTATTTAACGTACATACTCGTTCACTATGTTGTATTAAGTCACTACATAATATAAAAGAAGTCCTCAGCCGCGTCTGCTGTTCGCGATAAATTCAAAAATAATAAGCGGATTTTCATGAGGTTTTCATTAAAACATAGAATGATTCACGAGGAAGGTTTCAGTATATGATTTGTTAAGATTTTTTCTAAATTGGTTGAAATATAACGATAATTGTTGGAAGTATCGGAAAAAGTCAAGCCGCCTGGCAGCTTTCGTCGAAAACGTTGCCTAATCCCTTTGACATATAACAAAATAATAGCGATTCGTAGACGAAGTAGCAGGAATCAGCTAGTATATCATAATTAAAATTTTCATACACGTTGCTTATGACGTAAGCAAGCATATTGTATGCTCATGCACTAATACAATAAGAATGTATTATGTTTGAAATCGTACAAATGCTTACAGTAGTGATTAATATTGGAACATGTACTTATTTTATACAAAGAATAATTAACTGTCCTATATTTTGGAAAAAATATTTTAGTAAAAGTATGAGTTTAAAGTATGTAAATTAGGTGATATATGTAGTACTAGCGGGTCCGGCAAACGTTTTCCCGCCCTGATTATGAAAAAATCCTTAACAAATTACTAAAACGTTCCTCATTAATTACTCTATCCATTGGTGAAAACCGCATAAAGATCCGTTCAGTAGTTTTTGAGTTTATCGCGAACAGACAGACAGACAGACGCGGTAGGGGACTTTGTTTTATACTATGTAATGATGATGATATCATAAATACATCAAAATGTCACAGTAGGACATTTTGATATTGACATAAATATTTGTTTTGGAAAAGTCTGTCGTATACGAGAAATGAACCTGTATGCTCTCGTTTTATTAGTAGGTTTTATTATAGCTAACAACTGGAACTGTTGTATACATTGAAGTGTATTAGAAAGTGTAAATTTCCAATTCTAATAGATACCTACTTTTATAATAATTTATATGTGTTACTAGCTGCGGGGCCGTTTTTGCACAGGCGTAATAAGAAAGAAAATGAGACTAACTCTTCATATTACACCACAATCATGTAGTGAAATAAAATGGCAACTAAACAACTGTCAATTCTTTAAATAGTTTTGTAGATCTCCCTACTGTCTTCTATCTTACTAACGTACATGCTATTTATATGGAAATATATTAACCAAAATTTTTCTCTATCCCATACAATCGCTCAAACCTTTTCATTTTCCTTGTCATGATAATTACAAACACAGTAAAAAATAATTAACCAAAGTGGTCGGCATCACCTATTCTGACGTGATACGCTTCCATGCATTCTGCAATTGATGTTTATTTATATAGATGTACAATTAATTTCCCTAATTATGCGCTCTAAAAACTACCCTTGAGTGCTAGCATCTATTATATTGTCAAATTAATACGTAGTCAAAAGCCAGTATATAATAAAACAAAAAATATAATATAATAAACAAACATATATATATAAAAATGTGACTACGTCACTGGCCGTGTGACTTTCAAAATTATTGTTTACATATGTTTCCTTAATAAAAATTGTTAAAAATCACGCAGTCTATTTTATAACTAAAAATGTATAATAGTTGGCCTTTTTATACATAACATTTCTTTCAAATTTCAAATAATTACCCCAAATAAGATGTTGGGAAGGACTAATATTTTCAATTATGAGGGTGCATAATCGCATGTAATCGAATAGTATATAAAATGAAGTCGCTTCCGCTGTCTGTTCCCTTAGATCTTTTATATTAATTAACGGAATTTAATACAGTTTTCAGCAACACATAAAGTGATTTAAGAGGAAGGTTTGTATGGATAATACATATATATTATAGAACAGAAAAGCCGAAAAATTCAGATTTATAATCTAAGTCGTAATAAACATATTTTTGTGCGTTTAAATTGCAAACACTGGCTAAACCTTACGAGTTAGATCAAATTAATGTAGTACGGAATTGTATGTCTTAAAAAGATCGATAAAAAAGTCCACTATGGTATGTATATATTTATCCCTAAAGGATAACAACCCACAGCAAACATTTTTCCTTTTTACAAAAATAATTATGTGTTATTTATGAAGCTATTTTATACAATACAGTATTATTCCTTATCCAATTAAATACATTACATACGTTCTACATGTTATGTAGATCAAAACTGCCCTTAATAGTATGTCAATAAAATGGATATCTACATTGCACCCGTGCGAAACTGGGGCGGGTCACTATTTTCCGTTATAAACAGTGAGTTACTGTATCGTAGTGGTTAATATCACATTGTTTTGGTAAAATATTTTAGTAGACTGTATTAACGATCATTTTGTTTCAACTTAAATTTCCTTTGAATCTCCTAACAGGCTTCATATATAACCTAACTTTTTTGGTATTTTAGGTTAGGTTGTTAAGTTTGTTAACAAAGTATATATTACTAGCCCCTGCCCGCAACTTCGTTCGCATGCAATAGTTGGGCTAACACTAACACGCAGCGGAAACTCTCAAGAGTACCCCGATTTTGAAACATTCTTCATTGGTGCTCCGCTCCTATTGGTCTTAGCGTGATGATATATAACCTTCTCCGATAAATTAGCTATATAACACTGAAAGAATTTTTCAAATCGGACCAGTAGTTCCTGAGATTACCCCCTACAAACTCACAACGTCACAAACTCACGAACTTTACCTCTTTATAATATTGGTATATATTAATGAATTTAATAAATATATATATACATATAATTTAGTAAATATTAATTATGTTCAGTAGTTTTCAAGTTATAATCAGAAAGACATATAGATGTTATTTAGGAGTTAAATCCTAAATGTGAATGTGTGTTTGTTACGCTTTCACACTATAACTACTCAACCGGACTTCATACATATACGTATACATAGGTATATTCATTATATATAGATACATATATGTACATATACGTTGTCAGTGTTACAGAAAAGCACATAGTATGTACCTTTCATACAGGAAAAAATACTGTTCACGAGGAATAGGTCAAATCCATAAAGCCGCGGGCAAAATCTAGTAAAATAAAACTAGGAAATAACAGAAAACGGAAATCAGTTTCCTTTCTAAATACACGCAGTCTTTTATGTAATTTTTCTATATGGTTCTAATACTGATGAGCACTTTTAGTGTTTGCAAGTTTGAAAGACGCGAAGATTAACGTCGGTTTGAATTTGATGAACCAGAATTTTGGTGCTGGAAAATACCGCAAGGAAGCTATAGCATGGTGATACTTTTTCTAGTGCCGGCCTGGCTAGCTATTACCGTCAAGTTAAAAGCCTGTCGACAAGAACATATGTACTATTCGTGTGTTCCGGCATCTACATTTGAGAGCCTGTAAAGATTTAAGTACTGTATAAGTCGTATTCACTAATCGTTTAAACTAACTTAATTAGCAATATACATAATTTTTTTTTAAATCAGCGGAACGGACTTTTTCACTGTTGCGTATACATATCTGAGGCTTATATAAAAATGATTAATTGTAAGATTTTAAATGTTACAGTAGAAGTAAAAAGTTACAGTAACTTGTATGAAGTCGTTAACTTTATCTCCATTCTTCGACTGGATTATGATCTAAGGTGGTAAACAAGTGCAGGTGCCGGAACACACCTATAGGTGCTTGGCTACCAATTTTCAATTTGATCTCTTAAGTTGTTAGTCAAAGTAGTTAACCAGGCGGGCCTAGAAATGGCCCTACATCATGCTATGATTATATTACGATGATTTATTTCACCGAAAGCTCCGATTCATTCGCAAGGATTCGAACATACGGCTATCGACGTGGTGTCCGAGGACGCTAACCAACGAGCCACCAAATTAGTGGTATTCGTATTGATATTACACTTTACTAGAATTCCATTCTGTCAAAGTAATGTCGTACCCAATATTATTATGTTAAGGTCGCTTGCTTTTTAAGATTTATTTGCGACTAGATTGTATCCGTAGATCCACACGCGTTTTTTTAAAATTGTATTAAAGAAATATAAAATTGTGAGACCATGCACAACTATAGAAATGCTTTTTAAACACAAATCATAAGTCTGACACGCACGTCACTTACAGTAACACGTAACGTATACGTTAGATATATAAATACTAACAGTGCGTGAGATGAGGTTTATTATCAGTAACATATTTGGAATTTGAACCCACCATATAACTACCTCAGAGCTCACTTATACTGTATAGGGAACTAATGAAACAATGACTTAAAGATATTATTATAATGATATAATATGTCCATATTGTCAATAAGTAATACGTTTATGATCTAATACCTTATTAGAAAGACCCTTCTATTGTTAAAATTACTGTTAATAATATAATTTTGAATTAAAAGCAATGAATGAACTGACGTCTTGAATTTTTGCATAAATATAAATCAAGATATGAAACTTTATATCTGCCTAAGCAGTTTTTTATATTCGACAATTTAAATAGTGCTCATTTAACTCGATACAATATCTTATATGTTATGGTTATTGAGCTATGTAGACGAAAGCGCGGTAATTTAAAAATTAGCCGCCAAAATGTCCAAAAAGACAATATACTTCAAATTACATACATAGATACATATATATGAATTTCAATTATATTTATTCTTGGAGTCCAGTACAACGCACGTCTTACGTACATGTTTACAGTGAACAACATATTTTTTGCTAAATTACATGCGGACGAAGTCGCAGGTAACAGCTAGTCTAAAATAGATTGACTTAAATTACTTCCTATAAGATCAGCTATCTACTACTGAAAGTCCCGTAAAAATCGGTCGAACCGTTTCGGAAATAGCGCTGCAGGCAAAGCCACGGTTAACAACTAGTTTAAATTAAAAAAAAACTAAATTACTTGTTATGATGTCGTCTATCTGCCGGTGAAAATTCCGTGAAAATCGGTCCAACCTATTTGGAGTTAGTATTGCGGACGAAGCCGCGGTTAATAGCTAGGCTAACTTAGAGTAGCCTAAGTAACCTGCTGTAATTTCAGCTATCTGCCAGTGAAATTCCCGTCAAAACCGGTCCAGCCGTTTCGGAGATTACGCGGAACACACAGACAGACAGACCGACAAAAATTTTAAAAATTGCATTTTTGTTATCAGTACCGCGTATACTTTCATACCGAATCAGTTATTTTTTTTATTTTGATATTACATACATACACTTCATTTTTATTATATGTATAGATTATATTATTGTTTATCATTAAAAAGTTCCTTAATAATTCTTTTATTTTATTTGTATTTTCTTTTGGAGAAACACTTTATTAAATCCGAATGTTATGGTGTTTTATGTAAAATTAATAAAAAATATCCTTAACGCACTCGTAACCAAAAGTAAATTGAAAAAGGAATCACTTTCAATGACTTTTAATCTGTTTATTTACGTCCAAAACGATTAATAGTCGTGAAGATATGTTTTACACAAAGGAAAAGTACAATTACAATTAACTGTAACGATAACAATGTTTAATCACGTTCTTCGAATTGTTTCGAGTATCTTTCTGATGTACACTCGGTACACAATATTTGTGGACAAATTCCAATATTATTAATATCGATACACCAGAAGATAATTTGTCAAATTTAATAGTATGATATACGATTATAGGGTTGGATAATTATGTTAATATATAATATTTTGTCCAGTATTTCTGCATTATGTACATAACACATATTAAGAGTTGAAAGCAATTTTCGAATATTAAATAATCTGGATACACATAACATTCCTACTAGTTCAGAGTATGAAATAAATAGTACATTTTATCTAGACATTCTTATTCAGAAATCAACAATTTTCGAATATTAAATAATCTGGATACACATAACATTCCTACTAGTTCAGAGTATGAAATAAATAGCACATTTTGTCTAGACATTCTTATTCAGAAATCCTCTTTTGAGTACTGTAATTTTGTGTTTAATAATAAATTGCTTATCATGCTACTAGTATCGATATTTATTTCCAGATAATGTGGCTATGCTAAACCCTGTCTTATATACAAAGTATGCTGAAAAAATAAAAAATATTAATATAAAATTTGACATAATAATTTGTAGCTAACTGTATTACGTTGGAAGATGCTGGCTAAGCATTCGAAGTGAATCTTAATTGTAACGATATGCAGGCACGTTTTGTTTAAATTTAACCGTAAACCGCAATCTTTACACGTTCAAGTAGTATAAATTCTATATCAAAACTATTTTCTGCATCATAAACATCATCGGTTGTACACGATGGAGACGTTGGTAGTGCTATCTGCTTTGGTGTGTGTCATCACAGCAGCTCCAACTCTACCAGAAGAGAATTTTCATGATACTACATCGACAACGTGGTCTCCATTAATAAAATTAATACGAGAAAAAAAATCTCCTCAAACAAGCAAGGATTTCGAAAAACTTTCTGATATTGGGACAAGTACTACACATGACCAGGATTTGGACTCCACTTTACCGATGGCACGAAGAAGTACTACACATGACCAAGACTTGGACTCCACTGTACCGATGGCACGAAGTTTAACTTTCAAGAAACCAATAATTGTGAAGAAAAAAGTAGGTTATCATCTATATCGAGATTCAGACGAAGAAAAAGAACATTCTACTTCTCGTGAAAATTGTAATGAAAAAGTGAAAGTAAAATTTTGCGATGAAAAGCTAGTACCAAATTCAATGAGAATGAAAACTTCGACTATTGAAGATATCAACAATCACAGTATGTCGGAAGAAGAAATGAAACGTAGTCTTATTATGGCAAAGGAAGCTATATCAAATTTGGAGCGCGATCTTAAAAAAATGGACATGAAGCAGGATATGAAGTTGGCAGTAACTAAAAATGAAGGCCCTAGCATAGATGAAATAGTGCACAAAGATATTGATACAGCAAGGCGAGCTCTTGAACATATTGACGAGAATTTTGGAAATTTAGAGTCAATGAGTTTTCACAGCACTACATTAAAGGATGCAGATGAATTGCATGACATTCATGTAACTGTAGCTAAGTCTGAAGAAGAGAGAGTTGCTCAGTGGAAGGAAGCCATGGAGAATATACAAAAAAATGTTGATATAGTCAGAAACATAGAAGATAGTTTCAGAAATTTTGCGCATAGTATGTCGTTGGAAGAATTTGGAAATTCTGAAAATAATAACAGTGACGCTGTCCAGGAAAATAGTATGAATAAATTAAGAAACAAAGATGAACAGCAAAGTACTACTGATCATGACATGGATGAAGATATGCAGTGCAGTAGCCAAATAATACAAATAAAACCAAAAGAAAAAGATGCAAAAGAAAACGACAATATGGAAGACGACTTGAATCCCTCAGCAACAACTGTGAATGAATCTGAAACAAAATTTACAGACAGAAATTTTATGACAAGTGGTCATTTTGATAATAGGCACAATGAACAAATATCTCAGCTTTCAAAGAGACCTCTACCGGATAATATGAATAACAGAAATACTGAATTGGATATTTCAAAGACAGACCAATCTGATCCCACCTTTATGCAAGGTGAGTCTATGAATGGGAAAGCAGTAGAAGATAAGGTCATTAAAAAAGATCCGACATCAAACAATAATTTAGAAACAGACATGGACACAGCTGGATCAAATAATGAACTTACATTTACAGATACACGTTTAGCGCAGGCAAACAGTGATTTTCACAAGATACAAGGCAAAAATGAATTATCGTCTGCAATTATTACACACAATTTCAACAATGGAGATCCAAAATTTAATGATAAAACAGAAAATCGATTCGTTATAAAACAAAGTAATGATATTGATGGCGCAAAAGAAAGCACTAAGCCTGACGAACAGCTTCAACGGGATGAACTGTTAAGAGAATCAGTGATACACAACAAAAAAATGGACAATACAAATTCGAAAACAAAATTTTTGACCAACTCAGAATCAAACCACTTTCATGGAAAAAATCAACACATCGACAATCTTATGAACAAAGGTCGTGAGACAAGTGAAGACAATCAACAATCTTTTATAACAGCTTTTAAACCAAAAGAAACTGAAACTAATTCAATAGCGACATTTCCTACCATTTCTAACACAAAGCCACAAGAAACAAGTAAACATGTTGCCATGAGGTGGTCACCAGAAGAGATGTCCAACTTCGAAAAAACAACTTTAGTAAAACAAGCTGAGAATTTTAATAATCAAAATGATTTCAGAGCAGACAGCCATTTCGACAATCCGTCTCAACTGATAGGCACAATGAAAGCATCGAATAATTTTAATAGGATGGGACCCCATATGCATGTTGTTAATGTAGATAAAGAGCACGATCATTCAAGTCTTAGTACGTCCTTTGTTGATGGGTCAGTTCGACCTATGAACCACCACCACAGTCACTGGAAAATGTCACAAGAGAATGCAAGAGCAGCGTACGGACCCGCTATGGGACCACTGAGTAGAAGTATAAGTTCAGGGTCGAATACAGTTGGCCTATTTCCCAATGCAAATGTTGGAAGTTACAGTATTCCACTGTTACTCAGTTGTGTTCCGTCAGTGACATCGGGTAGCTTAGCAAAAGCACTTCCTACAGGATACGGTCCTTCTCCATACAGAACAGAAGATGATTTCACTTCCTTTCCAAACAAACGGGAAATAAAGAAGCCTACCCAAATTCCCAGTATGACAGCAAATCAAATATCAACCACAAAGCAGACAACGACGGTTATTACAGACCATATGCAATAAGGAATGATATCAAGAATACGATCACTATAGACAAATAAATAATCTTTGATTCTCTGTGTACGTCATTTTAATAAAAATCATATATATTAAGGCATCACAAGTTGAATAAACACTTTCGAAAGGATTTAATGTTTCACTGTTAAAAAGATTGTCAACTTAATATATATGTATATATATTAAATTGAAAATTAATTGAAATTGACAATTATATATTAAACTAGCTGACCCGTGCAACTTCGTCTGCACCAAATCGGTTATCACCGGTGTCAATTGTATTTTTAAACGCGAAAAATTTTAATATACGTAAAACCTTATTGCAGCCACACCTACGGTTTCCAATTATGAATCCAAACTATCAAGGGACTCACTCAAACATATACCCAGATGGTATGTTTGAAATCTCTTAAAATAAGCCTACAACCCGTTCGTAGCATCATCTACTGAGTTCAATAAAAAATAAAAACTAACCTACATATATTGGCGATAATGTGAAAAAAAGCTTTAGAGGTCTATGGACCCCCAGTTTCTAAAGAAGTTCCTTTCCCTTTTTTGTAGACGTTTACTATACAGTCAGTAAAATTTACATTATAAAATATCAAGTTGATGAGTTAAATTGTAAATTAAATGATAAAATATATTCATAAAATAAATAATGATAAATGAAACACGGAATGGTATCATAACTATTTTTAACTTGTATTAAAACTTTTTCACAGACCATTGTATTGAAGAAAAATATAAATATTAAAAAGATATGAGCACGACGCGTCAAATGTCACTTGCTGTAACTATTTGTCTAAGAGCTAGGAACGGTTTCGACAAATTTTCTATAAGACAGTTTTTTATATATCATTATGTTCTTCCGAACAGCGTGCGGGCTACCTAGCTGCCGGTAAACGTTGCGTTTATTACTATGTGCATATCGCACCTTTACTGGCAAACATATTGATTTTTATATAATTTTTGAATGTTTTGTTTTTTACTAACTTTGAAACGCTACTAAAACATAAAATTATTATTGCCAGACATTTTTGTTATAAACAATAATTTGCCCTATGCTATTTTTTTGTAAATAAAATAAGTATGTTCTAACCATGTTAAGATAGCTGTAATTTTAATATTATTATTATTTATTTTTTTGAATGAAGGCTTAGTCACCTGCGCGACTATATCGCCTAAATTGCATACAACTATATAACAATAAGAATGACAATAAACTTAACAATAGCTTATATTACTTTTGGACAATTCTTTAGCATCTTTCGAAATGGGGTCAGACAATAACGAATTGTACAAACCAGTGTGGAACGAACCAGAAGCATTAAGCCAAGATTTAATATCTTCGCTTCGAACACATTCTGCCAGGATGTGCAATCATCGATGAGCTCACAACTCTGGCAGAGTGGTGATAGTACTTTACGCATCAGGTAGGCGAACTTTTTATATGGGATGTGTCCTGAGCGTAATCTCGTTCCTGTGATTGCTTCCCGACGGCAAATTGTACTGTCATCAATCCATGGTGACCGTAAGTGATGTGGCTTAATCGTTCTGTACCATATTCCTTTTGTTTTAGAACGCTCATCAAAGTATTCCTTCCAATGCGAGTAACAGATATTTTTAAATACTGAGCATACATCCAAATAAGTTGGTAAAATATTAATAGGAGCACCTTCGGAGGAACCTTCTCTTGCTAAAAGATCAGCTCTTTTATTGCCAGTTATACCTATATGAGAAGGGATCCATTGTAAAACAATTACTTTGTTCTTTGCTTTGAAATCTAGTAATTGCTTCAAAATAATGTAAGCTCTCGGTATTTCTCGAAAAGTCGAGGTACATCGAGCTAAGTGTTGAAGAGCACTTTTTGAATAGGATGAAATAACAATCTTAATAGACTCAGTGCGCACATGAGAAGGCCTCTGCAATTGCTATCAATTCAGTGTGCATAATTGAAATATTTTCATCAATTTGAAACTTCATAAAAGTTTTAGAATTTGACTCAAAAAATGCGGCTTCTAAATAATTCCCAGCTTTAGATCCATCAGTGTATATTTTAACAAAATTTTGATAATATTTATTTATATATTGAAGGCAAATATCTTTTATTTTAAGAACATCATATTGACGCTTTGGCTTCCAAATACCATCTACATTTATTTTAATGATATTGTGCAAATCAATCTTATCGACCCAGGTGTGTAAAGTGAACATTTCATGTTTTATATTTATTTGAATTGGAGTATTTTTATACTGAGAAAAAATAGAAACGAATAATGGTCTTTTTCTTTTACGCCAATAGAGTGATTAGAAAGGGGTGGACAGTTCTTCTGATACATTGGTTAGTTCGTTTTTTTCGAATAACTTAAATTTAAATAGAATTTTGCCAGCTAAATATTGTCTCCTAAGATGTAACGGACATATGCTCAATTTGCTTTCCATAACATAGATTGGAGTATTTTTAATGAAACCCCCGATAATTCTCATGGCCTGGTTTTGGACTTTTTCAAGTTTATAGAGGTTAACCTGAGCACTACTATCATAAAGAAAGATCGCATAGTCAATTCGACTGCGTGTAATATTGAAGTATAAACGAACTAAATGTTATGGATGAACACCCCAATAAAAACCGGCTAATGCTTTGAAAATGTTTAGAAACTGAGAGCCAGATTCTGCAACTGCATTGATATGTTTACCCCATTTTATGTATGATAAAGATAGCGATAATTGTGGAAGCGCCTGTTATAGACGCATGTATTCAAGATAACGTCAGTCTCAAGTCGTATGTCTACGTTTATCGTTGTTTTTCAGTGTTCACGGTGAAATCTCAATATCATAATGGTTAATACAATGAAATATATTGTTTGCAATGGAAAAAATAAAATGGTATGAAATGAATTATTTTATTTATAAAGAATATCATCGGCTAAATTATTTTCAATAACAAAATTGTCTGGCAGTGATAAACTCATGTTTTTAATAGCGTTAAAATGTAACCGAAATTTTTTTTCCTAAAATTAATTATAAATCAAAATTTTGACCTGTAAAGGTGTGATGCGCAATAAACAACACAACGTTAACCGGCTACCAGGTATCCTGAATCCTGTTTGGAAGGGCATAATATATCTTCATATTAAATAACCAGCTTTTCTAAAATTCTCGTTCTTCCAACGTTGCTGGCTCTTGTACTAAGGTGTCGCAAAAAAGTCTAGTTACGTTAAATACAATTTTTTGTTTTTTGTTTTCCTGGAGAGCCCCTTGCGTTTTATGGGACAAAAAGTATCCTAAATGTAACCTTGGAATATTAGTTATTACTGTGTCAAGTTTCGTTAAAATCGGTTCAGTACTTTCAGCGTGATGCGTGTTCACAAGGACAGAAAAACAGACAAAAATTGTAAAAAGATTATTTTTGGCTTCTATATCGATAACAAAGTCTACCCCGATCAAAATTTTCAAAAAATATTTAATGTACAGATTTGACCTTGCTACAGTTTTATTATAGTATAGACAGATATAGCTTACGTTTAAGTTAGGTACGCGTTAGGACTACATGAAACTTCGTCGAATAATTTTGGAGATAAAAAATATTCTTGTTTTCTGTTACACTCTCTACATTAACCGAAGAACCATTTTTAAAATGTTAAATACTCACGGTGTTGATGGTAAATGCATAAGGTTTACAAAGAAATAATTTCATAATTGTACGAAAATTGCATCATGGTTAAAAATACGATTTAAAAGAAAAAAAAAATGTACGGGCCTTATGGAGCTACATAGTTCTTAATTTTTTTTCTAGAAACTATAACCTTAAATGTTTTAAAAATTGAGATCAACCGGTTCAGTGAATTGTAAGAATTTTTTTTTCTGTTTTTTTTACCTATTTTGCTCTTTCTCGAAAACCAATTAAATTAGACATCTGAATCTTTCAATTTCTTAGTATCTTACTATTACCTACATATCCCTACTCTACCTTATTACCGTTTAAATATCTTTCTGGGCCCGATTTACTATGGTTAGGACCCTATGGCCTTTCATTGCACATTTTACAATCGAAGAACTTAATGCAAATAAGTATTCTCTATTTCTCGTCTTTGTAGTTCGGTAGGTGTATGAGAAAGATTTCTTTTTTCTCGAACTGACTACGCTATTGGCCTAGCAAGGTCTTAACAGCTTCACCGGACTACATATGAGAAAGGAATGCATAATGCTGAGTACACTACCGGACTACTTCAACAACGGCCCCGGGCTGTATAAAAAATGCGCCCCATTATGGAAATTTCGCATAAAAGTTTTGATATAGACAATTTAAATAATTTATAGCAGAAATTTTATTATTAAAAAAGTTAATTATTTATTATTATTATTGTTATAATAATTATTTATCATTTTTTTACTAAGCATTATGATTACTCATAGATTGCAATATAATGTTCATATTTTCAGAGGCAAACACGTCTGACTTTTTGGTTTGCAAATTGGTCAATTAAATCTTCACAATCTAAGCACTGAATTACATTTTTCCTTTCAACCTCTACCTACCTCTATTTTACCGCCCCTGAAAATTTGGCGCATAGGGCACTAACCCCGAGTGCCCCTAGTGTAAATCTAGCGCTGGTTTTGTAAAATTGATATGTATAAAGTTATTCTTTATCAGATAGCTCAGTGATAACGCAATTAGACACCGTGTCGATCGACTTCTGTTAGAATGTTAGGTAGGTAAGATACCTTTATTTTCCTATTGTGAATTGCTTATTTATTGTGAAACAATAATATAATAAATATGATTGACTTATCTATAAACTAACCTATTGACTATAATAACTTTCCTTCTGTAACGAAACAATGGTTTTATTTTAAAAATTATTTTATAATATCATAATAGATTTACACAAACAGGATAACTACATAAATATAAATTCCCATAGGTGGGTTTGTTAGGGAAATTTCCATAGATAATATAATATATAGCTATATAAAGACGACACCCGATTACATATTATGTATATAGACTAGGAATACTTTGTTAGCCTGACTCTGCGTTATTTGGTGGAAACATGAAGAAACATGTGTATTTGTTTTTCATAGCTACTCTACTTACCTTCCAAGTATATTTCTAAATTAAGTGATATTTCATGGGTATTACCTATCTGATTTTTTTCCATTGTATATTATAATTTTCTCATGATTACCTAAACCCCTACATCATATACTGACTTTAAGCCATCTCTATTAATTTTATTATTACTGCTTAGTCCTTACGGAAAAGCATAATGATGAGTAAATTATACTCTGAAAACTCCTATAGTTGTTTATTAGTTTACTATAAAAGTTGTTAAAGTTTTAAGTAACTCCGATCTTTATAAGCACTACGAGTTCAGCGATGTTCGAAGTGGGGCAAGCGATATATGTGCGCATGTGCAAGAATAGGGAAGTAAACGGATAACATTGCTTAAAAAAAGTTGTTTAGCAAAGTGTATTTTTGATTTCTATTTTTTACATCGTTTTTCCTCTGTACTTGAAAAATATTGTTAGGATATATACAACGCAGATGAGGTTTAGCGGGTCACATGCGGCTCTTTCATTCCTTCGTTGCGGCTCTTCCACAAAATGTTTAGCGCAGACACGTCATATTATCTGTTAACTTACCTTGTAAGAGACGAGTAAACATTTATGAAATGCAAGTCTACAGACTAGAGGGACATTTTTAGAAAGCAACAATAGCACGGCTAGTCCCTAGTAAAAGGGACATATTTAGCAAAAGCAAGCTTGAGAGCGTACT